>JARYZH020002476.1:0-15553 GCA_030021035.2 Notholithocarpus densiflorus | reverse complement strand
TAGCCTTTGAGAAGTCCTTAGGCCTTGAGAGCCTTGTTTTAAGTAGTGGGGTCTCTCCTGGTGCCAAAATTTACCAATTCAATGTTCATTGTTAGTAAGCGTTTAGTACCCACAAAATGTTGTGTTTCCCAGCATCTTTTGCAAACAAGAACCAGTCAGTGAGAGAGGGCTAGAGAGACTCACTACTGTTGGGGCTGAGTTGATTATATAGAGCAGTTGTACGAGATTTGAATTGTATGAACTGGGATGTTTGAATGCCGAGATGGAATGGACTATAACCACCTGGACGAATTGATGAACCTCCTGTTGCAAAATTTGCACCATGCCTAAAACCAAGTGAGTCCAAGTATGCACTCAGGTACGGTAACTTCAGCTCCTTAGCTGCATTAAAATATAGCAACTCAATTAAATTCAGTTAAGTCTTAAACCCCATTAAACTGGGAGAGCTAGTTGTGACATTAACATGTCAGATTTGATCAATGATCATAGCTATGAAGCATGACAAGACAATACAATGATTAGTAAAAGTATGGCAGGTTAGTTAACATGTAAAATTTGTATGAACTTTCTATTTACATTCAATTTATTGATTCAACAAAAAAAGTAGGAAGCTTTACTACCCTAGTTACCTATAAAATCAATGATGAGTCGACCATCACAAGCCCTTCCTGAAGGGTGTCCAAAGAAGGTTTCACCATTGGGTGCATGAATCTCTGACAAAGCTGCTGAAATGCCTCCTGTGTCTGAGTTTGAGTCCCCAAAGTTGTATTTAGCTGGAAAATCACATCTTAGTACACCACCCACCACCAATGCTGGATGTCTTACCAAGCTCACAATCAATAGCACCAGCACACAGCATACCCTCATTTGAGTCCATGGTTTTCCTAGCAACATTCTCCTATCAAAAAGTGTGCTCTCACATACCTGTTTGTTTTCACTTCACTATGAGGACAAGAGTGCGTGGCAGATTTTGTTGTTTTCTTTTTTTTTTTTTTTGATAACCTTCAATCTTTATTGTTGTTTTCTTAATTCACTTTGTCATAGTCACCGATAAATTTTGGAATCAGGATTTGACAGATTTTGACCTGTGGCATTTGCTAAGTGGCACAGACCTATGGAACAATAATTATGTTATTCACCAAACATATTACATCTTTCTTCTCACAGTGTATGAAGTCTATAGTTGTGCGAAACCTATATGCTACAAGTGATTTAATGCATATATTCAATACATGAGATATTTTTTAACTATAGAGATTGATGCTACATTCTCTAAACTAGACCATATTTTATTTTGTTTAACATATCTATGTAACATCTCTCTCGCATCGAGGTAGACCCCAATAAGAATAAGATAATAATACAACCTCATTAAGGAATGCAACAAATTAAGCAAGTAGAAAAGAGATAAGTCAATTGTCAACCAATTTTAGCTTTGAGGTGGTCCTTGTTACATGTAATATATCTATCACATGAGAAATAGTAGGGACTAGGGATGCTTTGTAACATTCTGTAGCGCATTTGGACAGTTCATGATCTTCACCTGAACATTAAAACAGAAGCTAATCTCCAGAAGCATGGTCCAATGCTAGCTGGCACTCCCAATCTACCTTTATGCACCACAGATGTGGTCTAAATCCAGTTTGTGATTCATTAGGCAGTGACTAACAGATGATTTTGGAAATAGCTATTCACTAACAGAGCCACTCTTCCCCCCCAACCAGAGTTGCGATCACCGAGAAGCATACTATTACCATGAATAGTAATTTCATGTTTCAACTAGAGTGGAGTGACGCTGAAGTGTGAGCCACACCGCTACACAGGCGGACCGACTGAACCGAAACCGGCGTTGGTTGGTTTTATATTTTTATGGGTTGGTTTGCCATTGTAAAAGTTGTAACCGAAGTGCACAATACTTGGCCTCCAGGATTTGGGTTTATACTTTATACGGCTAAGCTCAAATTTTCTGTAGAAGCATAGTATTACAACGAATAATTTCATATTCTCAACCTGGATTTTTATTTTTTAACTGTATTAAAAATTTTGGTGTTTTATAACTAGCGTTGAAGCATGAATATGAATATGATTAGCTGTTGCCAACGGTTAATTCACTTGGTACGTGCACACTGTTAGGAAGGATACATATATTTTCTGAGTTATAAATGGTGGTCCTTTGAAATTTAATTTCGCATGGATGTTCCGCAAGACATATTTGTCATATTTATCTAATTAAGTGTTATATTTGAATATGGTGGAAAACAAAAGTCAATTAAAAAAAAAAGTTTGTAAGCTGTGCATAAATCTCCCACTTATGTTTGTAAAATAAATTAAGATTACCTTCATTCTTTTGCATTGCTAATAGAGAAGATTTAGCTGAATACACATCAACATGAGTAAATGTTGGATTAGGAAGCTGTGTCCTTCGCTGAAACACCATGTCCTTAAGCTTCCTGTTAAACTCCTCATGAGCTACCTCGATCATTCTAAGGCTTCACACACCCAATTTGGTACAGATTTCCTGCCTTTGATTGGTATTTATATTTATATATATCTAAAAGCTAAAACGCAATATTTTTTGTTACTATGCTTCTATTAAGTCACATCAATAACCACATTATCTACCCATTATCAACATTCTATCTCTTATTTTTAATTTTTTTTTTATTAATTTCTCAACTTATTGTTATATTTTTTCTAACTTTTCCTCTCCTTTTTACATTTTCATCTCCCCACTACTATCTACTTTAATATCACTTTTTCAATATCTCTTTATCTTCATTTATTTTTTGTTTTTCTTATTCCCCTCCTTTTACTATAAATTTACAATTATCTTTCCCATTTTGTACATAGCTTTCCCACACACAAAATATTAGGCCCTATTCGGTAACGGTGTTTAAACAACGAAAATTGTTATTTAAACACCACAACACATATTTTCACACACTTTTTCACCCACAAACTGTTGTTTAAACAACGTTACTAGAAATTTCTTAATAAACGGGCCCTTATTTCTCTCTCTCATTTTTTCCCCTTTTGGTGGGTTTTTTTCTTTTCTTGCGTCCTACTTTAGGTTGATGAATTTTTATTATTATTTGGAACTCTACTTTAGGTTGATATTATTAAGTTTTGTCTTTTTAAGTTGTTATCTTTTTTATTTTCTTTGATTTTATAGATGTTATCATATTACATTATAAAGAGAGTATATAAGAATATAATATTATTTTATTACATAACCTGACTTGTATTATTTGGTGTTTATTATTACTATTTTTTTAAAAACTTTTTTTCTTCTCGTATTATTTTCTTTAAATTTCTTCTTATTCTCCCTCACTTTCTCTCTTGAAAAAGTGTTATTCTCTTTCCCTTGATTATTTATTTTTTCTTGCAACTCTACTTTATATTGATGAATCATTGTGATAATCGAATTTTAGGTTCGTATATTTTGGTACTGTATTTTTTAGTTCCCTATCACAAGCACAAGTATTCTCTCTCTCTCTCTCTCTCTCTCTCTCTCTCTCTCTCCCCAATAAAATTTAGAGAATAAATTAATATTCAATATAAGTTTGATATGCATGAGTAGTTTTGATTATTATGATAATCTCTTTTAAGTGAATGGACAATTTGAATAATTTATTTAAATAAAAATTATACATACATACATATATTTATATATATTTATATATATTGCTTCAATGTATAATCAACTTCATACAATTCATTTAAAAGTAACGACGTTAAAACAAATGAATAACTGCCCTAAAGATTACATTTGAATATTCATAGCCTTTATGTTTAGAAAGACATTCACTAAAATTTAGGCGTACCAAAGTGAACTGAAATGCTATGTTAATGTGACTCAATAAAAGCGTAATAACAATAAATGTTATGCTTAAAATTTTAGATATTACGAGTTTGAAATTTATATTTTTTTTTAATAAATTTGGATTTAAAATAGGTGCTTTCAACCCAAACATATATTTTCCCATTATGTAAGTGCACAAAAGTATATTGAAGTGGACTAAAATGGATCAAAGTAAATGGAACAAAGTTGACTGAATAGGACCGAATGGATCGAATAGGAACAAAGTGGACCGAATAGGATTGACGTAGATTGAATATGACCAAAGTAAACCGAATAAGAATGAATGGACAGATTAGGACCAAAGTGGACAGAATGGACCAAGCGAGGCCAAATTGGACCGAAGTGGACCGAATAGGACCAATTTGGACTGAGTAGGACCGAAGTGGACATATGGACTGAATAGAACCAATGTGGACAAAATAGACCGAATAAGACTGAAGTGGACCAAAGTGGACAGAATTGGCCGAATATAACCAATGTGGACCGAATAAGACGAAAGTGGACATAATGGATCGAATAGGACCAATGTGGACTAAATGAGACCGAAGTAGATCGAATAAGACCAATATGGACCGAGTAAGACCAATATGGACCAAATGGACTGAATCTGACTGAATAAGACTGAATAGACGGAAGTGGACCGAATAGAACTTTAGTGGACAGAATACGCTAAATAGGACCAAATGGACGGTTTAGGACCATATGGACTAAATAGAACCAATGTGGACCAAATAAGAATTTTGAATATTTATCATTTTTATCGCATTTTTAGGGCTCATATTTCTAATTTCTAATATATATTTTCTTTGTATTTTGTTAACTCAAAATTAAAGAATTTTAGCCCAAATATTATAAAATTTTAAACTTTTCAATCCAAAAATTAAGAAAAAAAAATGATTTTTTGAGCTAAACTTAAAAAGGCAACCTAAAAAAAGAATCAATTTAAGGCTCAATTAGTCTATAATGGACTGAAAGGGACCGAAATTGACTGAGTGGACCGAATTGGACCAAATAGAAATTGTTTAATTTTTAGGGAAAACAAATTATTTTTAACAAATTTTAGAGAAATAATTCTACATTATATTACAACACAAAATAATTATTTATTATCACGCATCGCGTGGGTCTGCAACTAGTTTAACATAATAAATAAATAAATAAAAAAAGGGGAAAAGAAGTATATTAAAATCTAGTCAAACTTATATGGATGGAAAACCTAGCCATTTGTAGCATATTAGAAGTCTGGGGAAATTTGCAAATTAGCTGTGTAATGTTTAACATTTTAGTAAGTTAAACAACGTTTGGAAGTATTTAGGAAAATAGCATCTCGAGTTTTAGAAACTCGAGATGCTGTTTAAATCTCAACCCCTGCGCTCGCAGCCCAGCTGCTGAGCTGGATTAATGAGGCCACTTGGATCTCGAGTTTCTAAAACTCGATTTTTACAAAATAAAAATCGAGTTTTAGAAACTCGAAATCTACTTATAATCTGCATAAAACTCGAGTCTTAAAGACTCGAGTTCTATGAAAATATTCAGCAAACTCGAGTCTTAAAGACTCGAGTTCTACTGGAAAATTTCACCCTCTATTTATAACAGAGCAGTACATTCACACACATATGCAACACTTATCAGCCCCCCACATGCCTCTATCTATCCTAATCCTATTTTCACTCAAAGAACTTCTCCAAATCATTTCTAAGGTATGTTTATATAATCTTTTCTTCTTATTTCCTTAGATTATGTAGAAAAATGTTAGGTTTTACTTGATTTGGGTCATTTTTGAAAAAGGGTTGGGAACTTTAAATTTTGTGAAAATTCTTTCAATTTCTTGATTAGGCTCTGTCCCATTTGGTTTGTTTGTGTTTGTGTTGGCCAATTGTGGCAATTTTAACATGTATTTAGGCAAGTTTCACTCATGTTCATGCATTGCCCACATGTTAGTTTTATAGGTGCATATCAAGTGTTTGATAAAATGCCCAAATGACATTTTGGTGTTGTTTTGGACTCCAATGAGTTCCAAACTTTGGGGATTACCATGATTGGACTTGGTTATCATGTTTTGACCATTGGGTGTTTGTTTTACATACTTTGATTGGACTTGGTTATCATGTTAGTTTTATAGGTGCATACTTCGAAATGTGATTTAACTAACATAGTAACTTGACTTGAACAGGTTCACAATGCCTGAAATTGATATAATCCTATACCACGGTGGTCCGCTTAAGAATGCCAATGCGAACAAGGGATTGCCATTTGAAGGGCCGGGTATAAAGACCTATTATACCCAAATTGATCGTAGGTTGAAGACCCTTGACGAATTGAAGATGAGTGTCATGGAAGAGTTGTGTGAGAATCCTGCTGTGCACAACATACAAATTACTTATCGTATGCCAAATGAAATCCTGAAGCACCGGATTAATTACAAGTATATGGCGATAGAAACAGACAAACATGTAAAGATCATGTTTGACAAGTTGGAGAGAATACCTGAAGTAACTAACATTGAGTTGTACATACAGTTGGAGCCGCGTGCAGTCTGGCAAGAGGATATCCAACAAACAACCACAAGCTTACAGGTTATGGTTCCGAATGCTCAATATGAGTATTCTACACATGTAGAGGATGATGATGTTCATGCCGATGGTGATGGTGATGGTGATGGTGATGGTGATGGTGATGGTGATGATGATGATGATGATGATGATGATGACGACTATGTTGATGAGACTATTGCCATTAACAATGATGATGACGATGATGACGATGACTATGTTGATGAGAATATTGCCATTAACGGTGAAGATTTTGCCGATAGAGATGAGTATGAAGACATGATTGACAGAGGGGACTTTGGGGACTTTGAGAGGGACATTGATGAAGATGAGACATTGGATGGTGGTGAACCTTATGCAGACAATGTTATTAGTGTTCAAAACATTACGAACACAATCCCTGCCTACGCACCTCCTGCATTGTCATTCTCTGCAAATACTTGGGAAAATATGGTTGATCCTTCACATATTGAGATGCCATTTGTGTCTACTTGGAGAGAGGGGATGAATTTGTGCAAAGGGTTGACTTTTGCCAATAAAGAGGAGGTGAAGCGCGTATTAACAATTTGTGCCCTTATGGAAAACAAACATTTTACGATCACTAGGTCGACGACGAAAAAACTTTGTGCGAAATGCGTGCATGAGTCATGCAAGTGGTATGTTTGCGCAGTTATGAAGCCCAATCTCCACAAACTATGGATGGTCACCGTGTATGTGGGTCCTCACACGTGTATACCGATCGGGGTGCGAAATGATGGTAGAATGATGAGTTGTAATTTTATTGCATCAGACATTCATCAGAAGTTATGTGAGGATCACACTACCCCAGTTAAGCATCTCAAATCTATGATAGAGACGAAATATAATGGCCATAAGCCTTCTTACTACAAGGTATGGGATGCGAAACAAAAGGCGATTGCGAAGATGTTTGGGAATTGGGAAGAGTCTTACCAAAGGTTGCAGAAGTTGCTAATGGCATATATTGATCAGGACCCGACTACCCAGGTGTTATATCGTACCACACCCACCGATGAAGATGACACCGTATTGTTGCATTATGTGTTTTGGTCTTTCGGTCCATGCATATCAGAATTCAAATACTGCAAGCCGGTTATCAGTATTGATGGGACCCATCTGTATGGTAAATATCAGGGAAAGTTGTTGGTCGCAATGGCAACCGACGCTAACAACAAGGTATTCCCTCTTGCCTTTGCTGTTGTGGATTGTGAGTCAGGGTCCAGTTGGAGGTGGTTTTTACAGTGCCTCAGAGAAACGATTGGCCACGTGATACCTGACGAGGGCATTTGCATAATTTCTGACCGACATCTCGGTATCAAAAACGGCATTGCAAACTGGCCTAGAAGGGATGATGGAAGAACACGGGTATTTCATAGATATTGTCTTCGACATGTTGCTAGCAACTTCAACACCCGTTTTCAGAACTCAACTCTAAAGTCAGCGACGTTGAAAGCGGGATATGCTAGTCAAGTAGTTAAATTTGATACCATAATGGAGTCCATTAAGCAGGTGGAAATTGAGGCCATTAGGAATAAGAAGAAGGTGACGGGGAAGGATGGCAAGGAAAAGAATCAAGATTATCTTCCATACACGTACCTAATGAGCGAGTCTGTGGATATGTGGACCCAGTCACATGATGGTGGGAAACGTTTTGGGGCAATGACAACCAATATATTCGAGTGCTTCAATGGTATACTGAAAGGTGCACGAGGCCTTCCTATTGCAGCGTTAGTTGAGTTCACTTGGAACAAACTTGTTGAATATTTCCACGACCGGCGCAAAGAATACCATTATGAGTTGTTAGAGGGTAAGAAATGGAGTCATTATGCCTTATCTACGTGGGATGAAAATCAACGTAAATCTGGGAAACACTATCTCAAGCCATTTAGCAATGAAGAGCTGATATTTCAAGTAGTTACCCAACTCAACACGTGTAGCGCAGGAGGGGGAAACCACAGTTATGAAGTTCGGTTACGGGAAAGAACATGCAGTTGTGGGAAATGGCAAAACATAGGGATCCCGTGTTCACATGCAATTAGAGTATGTGACTATTTACATATTGATTCGACCACATATATTCACCCATGTTATGGTTTGAACAATGCCCTTAACACTTATGAGCATGCATTTGTGGTTCCTAAGTCACAGTCATTGTGGAGGGATCCCATGGGGCCAAAGTGGTTGCCTAATCCAGCATTGTTGCGGGCCAAAGGTCGACCAGTGAAGTCAAGAATAAGGAATGAGATGGATGGAGTGAGGAATAAGGATCGAGAACCGGGATGGCGGAGGGAGGACGCAGGTTTGATAGAGAGTCAACCCAAGCAGACATGTGGACTGTGTCATGCTTCTGGGCATAACCGCAGAAAATGTCCACAGTCTCGTGGCGCTTCCACAAGCGGTCATGTTCCACACTAGGTAGGTAGATGACAAAAAGTTATGCATCGGTTAAATAATTGTTGTTCATTCGATGTTTACCTAATGTTTACTATCTTGTCTCCTAACGTGATTATTCTACGTTTTTCAGGCATGCTTCCATGGACGACGTTTTTGTCGTGCGGACCGCCGATCTTAGGAAAAGTGACTACGTTGTATTGGCTCTATGTGAACTTTTTGGTTTTTGTTGAATATACTTGTAGTTCTCTATCCAATGTACCTCTATGAAGATTGTGATTTGAGTAGTATGTTAGAATTGCAAATTAAGCGTGGTTGGGCATGTTTAGAATGTTGATATATTGAGAATGTCTTTTGCTGCGATGTAAGTGCATTTGCATTGTAAAACCATGTTTATGCAGAGAGCGTAACAGTTTCTATAGTTTGGTGCCTATTGAGAACGCGTTTTGATGTAATTTAAGTGCATTTACATTCTCAGCTTCTCTGCCTCTCAATGAGTGTTTATGGATTACATTCTCAGCTTCTCTATCTCTGTTTCTTAGCAGGTGCATGCACACATTTCAGTTTTTGGTTTGCCTGCATGTCTAGGAAAAAAATAAATCCAAAAAATTCCCAATTTCTGGCTTGAGGAATCAGCAGAGTTTAACAAAACAAAAAAAAAAAAAAAAAAAAAATCCCAGTGGAACTCGAGTCTATAAAACTCGAGTTCCACTGGTAAAAACAGAGCAAAACAGAGCAATCTCTCGGCCTAAACAGAGCATTGAGATTTTTTTTAGCTTGAAAATTTCCCAGTGGAACTCGAGTTTCTAAAACTCGAGTTCCACTGGGGAAAAAAAAATTCCCACCAGAACTCGAGTCTATAAAACTCGAGTTCTACTTCGAAAATTTCCCAGATTCCACTTCGAAAATTTGAAGAACTCGAGTTTATGAAACTCGAGTTCCACTTTTAGAATCTCGAGTTTAAAATACTCGAGTTCTTATTTTTTTTTTTTTTTTTTTTTTTAATTTCACATTTTTTTTTCCTTTTGTACAGATGAGTTTTTTTTTTTTCAAATGTTATTTGATGGAGTTTTTGATCATGATATTGTTGTTTGTAAAAAACTACTAAAATTGTACAAGAAGAAGCTTATTTTGTGTCCACCTAAAAAAAAATAAAAAAGAGAAGAAGCTTATTTTTCTTATTGAAATATTTTTTAGAATCTCGAGTTTCAAACACTCGAGTTCTTTTTTTTTTTTTTTTTTTTGATTTTGTATTTTTTTTAAATCTCACATTTTTTTTTTCTTTTGTACAGATGAGTTTTTTTTTTTTTTCAAATGTTATTTGATGGAGTTTATTGATCATGATATTGTTATTTGTAAAAAACTACTAAAATTGTACAAGAAGAAGCTTATTTTGTGTCCACCTAAAAAAAATAAAAAAGAGAAGATCATAAAAGAAAATAAGAAGCTTATCTAGCCTTTAAAATTTAGGCGCGTACAAAAAGTTAATCTAATTTTGATTTAATTATATTTACGGCATTACAATGCTACCATAATCTAGGGCCCAAGAATCCTTCATTGCATCAGTGGAGTTCTTTACCATACCTTGCTAAATCCACCAATATTTATAATGGCTCCATAGAGTATTCAAACACTTGAATATATAAGATTAGGAAAAGAGCTAACCGTCTTAAAGTTCTGCATAGAGATGAATCCATTTTTGTTAGGACCTAATAATGTGAATTGTTCCTGTAGATAAGCAAGCTGAGCTACAGTTAATGTCTTTGCAAGAGTTTGTTCAATTCTTTGCTCCATGAATCAAGTCCTCTTGTTGGTCTCCAATTCGTAATTCAGTTTTTCTTGTTCTTCAAATATCCTATGTACATTATCACGAGCAAGCCGCTGCAACTTCCTTGTTTTTGATAAACAAGTCAAATGGTTAAAAATATGACTAATTTATCATATCATATTTGTGCATATTATAAAATTGCTAAACTATCAGTTTTCCCAAAAGCTTAAACAGAGCGGAAATTATGTACCATTATTTCCAAATCTTAAGTTTTTATGGCATGGTGATTTTAATCATTTAATTATTATTCTAAAAATAATCACTAGTTATGTTTAAATTGCTGGCATTATTTTGTGATCATCTCATTCCTTTGGTTCAATGCTCTGCACGCCAATTTCATAAATTATTAAAAGAGGGTCCAACAATATCACCTAGACACAAAATTCAGCATACACATGCTAGACAAGTAGATATATCATACCACAATGATAGACAAATACTTTTCATATTGATTTATAGATCAATACCAAAAAATTTACAAAAACATAAATGTGTACTAGTTAAACGAATAGTCCAGGCAGGGTTCGTTTTAATTTTAGGACCATATAAAACGTGCATAATTTATCAAAGACCATGCAAATTTGCACTAGCTGATAAAATAAATACATACATGAATACAACATAAATAAATAAGGTTTAAAAAATATTTAAAAGAATATACCTGATCATTCCCATTGACTTCAAGTGGTAATCATGTCTGTCAAACCCTAAAGTCTATAAAAAAAAAGATGCATAAGGTCATTTGTGTTCCTGAATATACAAGGTCATTACTAATTAATATGGAGTTGTAATAAGTGAACCCATGACTACTTCTCAATTAAAGAGCAGGCTAGGATATGAAATTTGAAAAAGAGATGCTGCATGTGTATTTACAAGATCTCAAATATGCTTCAGTAACCACTATCCAATTTGAGTTCTTTGTAAAGTTTAAGAAGAAATCTATGATTTTCAAGCCTAAATACAATGCTAAATTGTCAAGACAGGTTATACAAAACCCCGCCTAACCATGGTGATCGGCACTGATCCATATAGGTTTGCATGGTAAGATGGTGCAACTCTTTCAGAACCCACCCTATTATTGAAGGGTAAGTCTGGTGTGCAGGTTGTATGTATTTAGCCTGCCGTAATCCAAACAAACTTGCCTATGTCTCACGTGGACGTTATAGAAGGAAAGAAATGTGAGGACATTTGAGGGTTATAATCAGAAGCTTTTGTTGGAAAGAAAGCTCCTAAAGTACGTGATGAAGTGAAGATTAAACTCCAAGACAAATATATATGGGCATAAGAAACCGTACTGCAATTAATTGTTTGCGAGAGCATCTTGTACCTCATCATTGCTCTGTCGCTCTTTAGCAACAAGAACATGATTCATAGATTCCACATCGTTCAGATCCTCAACTTTTTCTTGCAGTTCATTACTCATGTCCTCCATCTTCTTTTCAACTGCTGCATCATCTTCATCTCCAAGATGCTTCATAACCTGTAGTTTCCCTTTTATCTCTTCTATTTCCATCTCCAATTTTTGCAACCACCCCAACTGCTTTTCGAAATGAAGCATCATTTTATAAAATCAAAGAAAATGTTTTCGCCTGATCATGTCAAACAGTATCTGCTAAATTCAGGGCCTGAAGGACATAATTCAGGGCCTGAAGGATGTATGAAGATTGTATCAACAAAGAAACACAAAGACTACCAGAATGAAGGTACAAACCTTCTTCAAAAGATTTTTGCAGCCTGTCTTCCTCTTCAAGCATCCTACTTAAGGACATGGTCTGTTCATTGTATTTATACTGTAGGTCATTCAGATTTTCATTTGTAATATCGATTTCATTGGCCAGGTCTGCCACAACATTGTTTCTGCTTTGTGCTGCTTTCCTGTCAATGTCAAAAACTGTTCTTAACTGCCCTTTACTGCAAAGGAAATCACCAATCAGCCCTTCAGCATCATAGTCATTAGCGCATGCACGCCACCCATAGCAGTTAGGGCCAAGATTTGTTTTTTGAGCATTCCACTCCTTTTTGCCATGATGCTTAATTTGAACAATTTCTCAAATTCAGCACAATTCATGAAACCTCTCCAATCATTACTAAATTTTACAATGGCCTGTCCCATGAGGTCCTTCTCATCCGGGAATACTACAATTTCCACGGGTTGAAATTTCCTGAACCTTGTCAACCAGTGTTAAGAACCAAGTAAAATGTCTTTATTCTCATTAGTACATACAATGTTAACAACAATGCCCATCCAAGGCCATACGTACAGATCATCAAGCTCTGGAAGCTGAGCAACGGGTTGTGGCAAAACTGGACGTTGCTAAAGGTCCACTTCACCTGCTAGATCAGTCTCCAAATACTTTGCTCGGGCAAGGTGGTTTGCCTTTTGTTTTGCAGATCTGTTGGCAAAACCCTTACCCACTCCTGAAGCATGTTGAAGCAAGTCCTTGTACTTGTAATCTTACTTCTTCTTCCCAACACAAAATGGACATCTAAGGTTGCCATTCAAACCTTTGACTGCCTAAACTTTCCAGCTGTCAGCTCCTCAAATGGTTTATCGATGTAATCATTGATCTCAGATTCCCAAACACTGGCTAATTAAAATCTAACTCCACCCCAATAGAACAAGGAGCCCTTGAGAACCTCTATTTGTGTTTCCATTCTTAAAGCAAATAACAAAGAACTTGTAATTAATAAGACCAATGGAAAAATGGAGACACATTTATCATGAACTAGCACGGAGAAAACCTATTAAAAAACATTCGTCTGAAGGTCCTCTAATTCCGGATTCACAATTTTGGCTTCCTTCTCAGCTTCAGTTGTTCCAAAGAGTGGAGCATCAAGTTCAGGAGGGTTCTGGAAATATATATCTATGTTAGTAATTAAATCCTATCAAAGATAACACAAAAATGGAAATTAGAGAACAGCTAGCACTATCCAACATAGTTTAAAATCTCCTGAATCCATTAACCTATGCTCATTCAGATTGCAAACATGGCTTGGTTCGTGTACATGAGTTTGACATCAGTTTTAAGCTCCAGTTTGTAACTTTTCTATACAACTTTTTAAAACTTCATTTTTCTTGGTTATTTTTTCTCATTTTTTTCAAATTCTTTCTAAGTATACTGTACCCCACCATCATAAAAACAAATTTAGCAAAAAACCTAGATAAACGGTTCCCAAACATAGGTTAGATAACGGTTTGCATGTGTGTATAAGTGAGTAATTTAGAACAAATTCTTTCATGAGCTATATTCAGTTACCAAGCTTGCAAAAAGTTGGTTAGCATTTCTACTTTGAAAGAGAAAAGGGGGAAAGGACTAAGGAGACACATCAATCTACACTATCATACAACATAATCTACATATATAAACACCATTGTTGTATTTTACATTGAGAATGGTTAATATACAATCACTGCCGAAGCTTAATTCTTGCCATCTCTAAGGCTGCCTTGGTTGCATTACGCTAACGCTCCCTTTGATGACAAAGTTTTGTTGCCTCTTCTGCTTCCTGAGATGCAGTCTGCCCCCTTTGATCTGAACATCAGAGTTCGAGGAACTTGAGTCGCTCCAGCTTTCAGAAGAAACTTCAGATGTCATCTCTCTTTGCAAAAATGAAATATAATTTGAGGTTGCAACTGAAATATTTGTAGATGTTGTTGCTTTATCTTTTTCTTTCAGTTTGTCCAACGTTGTTGATTGGGGCAAACGCAACTTCATTTCTGTCTTGATGCTAGAAGCAGAAGTACTAGTGATGCCACTGCGTACTGCTGCATCTTGGGTTCCAACAGTGCTGTCTCTTGCTTTCAATTCGTTTAAGGTTTTAGATTGGAGCAGACGTGCCTTCAATTCAGCCTTAATGCTAGAAACAGAATTTCTACCAATGCCGTTAGGTGTTCCAACATCTTGGAATTTATGCTCCTTTTGTTTTGATTCTTCTGAACGAGGGGCTAGACCACTTATAAAGCCTTCTGCCTGTGAAATGACTTTGGAGGCATAGGACTGCAGAGACAATCCAATATCCTCTCTAGCCCATTTGTAGACTGCAACTAGTTTTCCTTCTAAAGCTTCAATAAGAAGATCTAACTCACTCATTTCATATCGGAAGAGGAAAAATTTGTCACTCCAAGGGCAAGAACAGAGCTGCTTGGCATGACTCAGACATGAAAATTGGTTTGGATTACTTTGACAACCTGCTGCAGAGAGGTGTAAATCATAGAAACACACTGCGCATTCCATCTTGCTGCTAGCATCAAAAATTTTGCTCATCTTCTGCAACTTTGAAGAGGTGCAAAGATACTTCCTCATAATAGATTCACATTGAATACGCGACTACACAATAAAGAAAGATAAAACAAAGAATCCTGAATTAGGTTGCTTCAACCACTTTGTAAAGAACACAACAATATCTACTAAGCACAAAACCCAAAGCAGCAGCAAAAAAAATATTAAAACGAAAAAAGGTTATTAAGAAAAGAAAACCTTAATTAAAACTCTACTCCTACCTATTGGAATAAAAAAGATAAAATGGTACGGGGTGGGTCTATGGGCAAAGTACCTCCGACTTTATCCTGGAGATAAATACCTCTTTAACCTGTATCAAAATTCATGTCATGAAAGATGTCCCAAAAAAAAAAAAAAAGGAGTGTGTTCTTCTTGTAATTTCTAAGACAAATATATATGGGCACAAGAAACCGTACTGCAATTAATTGTTTGCGAGCATCTTGTAGCTCATCATTGCTCTGTCGCTCTTTAGCAATAAGAACATGATTCATAGATTCCACATCGATCAGATCCTCAACTTTTTCTTGCAGTTCATTACTCATGTCCTCCATCTTCTTTTCAACTGCTGCATCATCTTCATCTCCAAGATGCTTCATAACCTGTAGTTTCCCTTTTATCTCTT
>JARYZH020002475.1:0-15566 GCA_030021035.2 Notholithocarpus densiflorus | reverse complement strand
TATGAAGTTTGATAATTATGATAGTTATTAAAAGATATTTATTATGAATGGGTTTTTATATGAAACTATTAAATTTTTAATTATGGTAATTATTAACAAGCATTTATTGTGGTTGTGGTTGTAAATGCCTAATTGAACTATTTGTTCTATTATTTAAAGCAAATATGACGTGTCAAGATTATTTTTTGGACAATTTGACAATTGGGGATGAGATGAGATTTGAACTTTGGATATCTTTGTTGGAATTACCAGTTTATGCTAGCTGAGGTACAAGACTCATAACATGCCAAAATTCTAATAGAGGGTTTATATATAAAAATAGAATTTAAACTCATTTATTGTGTGTGTGTGTGTTGTGTAGTTTACGAGGCCTTAAAAATTTATGTGGCAAAATATCATGAATTCAACTGAAAACAAAACATCTTCGAATTTATATATATCATACATTATAGTTTTTCCTAAAAAAATGGATGCACTCCTTTAATTGATTTTGTTGAACTCTTGATTTTTTTTTAATAGTATTGAATGCCCATTTGACCATTAGTTACCTAATGTGATTCTTACATTGACTTCAATTTCCATTTGAATTGACCATGTAAGTTACAAGAAATTATTCACTCCTTTAAGATGATCACAATGCCTGACAGTCCTTCCATCTAACAAAATTGTGCCATGTTTTATATATAATTGAGTCATATCTTAGTTACCAACTTAGTAAAAAAAAAGGGCAATGATTTGTTTCATACAAGGTTGTGGCAAATCCTGCATACAAGAATACGTGTAAAACAACTAAAGTGGCACATGTCGGGGTCAACAACAAAAAAACAAATATAAACATAAATCTCTTTCTCTTCAAAACCTATCATCAACACACCCTTCTTTCTCTTCCTTCTCATCTTCCTCCTTGCTCCTCAGAAACCCAGGCCCTCATGGGTTAAGGGGCTGGGTTTTTAATGAGCAAGGAGGAGGAAGAGAGAGAAGAATTTGTTAACAAAAGTTTCTCATTAAATTGGTCATGTGTACGTTGCACATGACCCTTGATAGGTGCCATTCTAAATTTTTTACACATATACTAGTATGCAGGATTTGCTACAACCTTGTATGCAGCAAATCCTTGCAAGAAAAAAAAAAAAAAAAAACCCTTGTCGTTCTCCTTAATTGTCATTGTCAGTCGCTTCACCACCACCATCATCCCTAATACCGGTGTCGGCAATGATGGATGTTACATCAAATTGGTCATGTAAAGCAAGTTATTGATTTGCAATCAACCTTTGGATTGCAGTTTTTATTAGTCTCAAAACATAAGTAGATGACTATTTACTCTCTTAAACAAAACTCTTAAAATTCAATTCTTCTTTTGTAGAGACAGAGGCCTTTGTTTTTACCACTGTGCACAAAATAAAAGTTCATAACTCCGGTACATCTATTATTAAATTACTTAAAAGTAATAAATAAAATACCATCTTTTCCCTTCAATGTATCAAACCAATCGGAAACCTTTTCTCTTAGAAAGCCAAAATCTTCAAATTTGGCAGATATCATTTTATCCTAGCCTTCTCTCTCTAATTTCATATTTAATAGCCTAAGGTTACCAGGCCATTTTGATGTAATCTTCATCACTTGGCACTGGTGTTGAGGATGATAGGGGTGTTGGAGCGATTGGCATAGACATTGAAGGTGGAGGGCAAGGGTTTTTTTAAGACATCATTAAAATGATTTAAAATTTGAGGGAGATGTATGCAATTTTTAAAGGTTTTAAAATCATGGAGGCATGGATAGAATAGAATCACCCGTTATTGTATAGCATAGACCTAAAAGCCTTGAATGTACCCCCACCCATGAAAAACAAAATGTTGTGCTTGACATAACTATTACGTTTTTGATATTCATCAAAATATTAAATTTAATTTTTTTAATATTTTCCCTCTTTTCTTTTTAATAGAAAATGTTTTTGGAGAAACTTTCTTTGTAATTTAAGTTGATGCTATAATTATAGCTTGCCTTATATACTACTATATTGTTGATAATAATATTCAATTTTCAAGTTGAAATAGTTTTTATTTTTATATTCAATTTTTCAATAATTTCTTTGTGACTTATTGAGCTCCATGATATGCAAGTAAGAAAGTACACATTTCCATAAACACAAACATCCCAGGTATTTGCCCAGGATATTGAGTGTTGATACTTGATAGTATTCGCTTCAAATCTTTAGGGTTTTTCTTATGAGATTAAATGTTACAAAGATGTCGTTTAAAACTCAAGTTTTATACACTCCAATCCTAATATGTCACATTATCATATCGAATATTAAAAAATGGGCACAACCATACCCAATTAATTTTAATACTCATATGAAAATTCAACCCAATTGAGAGTATATTGAGATGTTATTAGGTGTGATAAGATGTATTGAGTTTTAAGTAATAAGTTTATGTGACAATCTTGTTGGAAAAAAACATGTTTGTATCGCATACAAAACATACGCAGTGGAAAATTAATGGATCTACTTTATTCGCAATTGATAACATGTACTATGTAAATTTCAGAATATAAGAATAAGAGAGTGTACCTTAGTGCGGTGAAATTCAAAACTAAAGATTAGAAGTACTTGGGAACACTTTTAATCTTTACTCCAATTCCACTTGATGCCCAAGAAGTGTGGTCTCTCAATCAGTTTATATGTGTGTTCAAGAGAGAATAAGAGAGTGTCTAATACTCACATACAAACCATTTCATTCTCTTAAAAAATTCTATATGTTTTTCTCCTTATAACTGATTATCTAATTGGGCTAGCCTTTTGGGCCATTCCAATTGGGCTTTAGTATGTGGGTTGGAGTGGGACTAAAAGGGAACAAATAAGACACTAGCTCCAATGGGTCTTGGGCTTTTCAGTTAACTCTTGACAAGTCCAAAGTTACCATTAATTATATTTAATACCACTATATAAATAAAATTGTACTTTAGGCCTTATTAATAAATTATATCCCAAGACTTTATTATACATACAACCCCTTCATAAAATATTCGTAATAATACAAAGTCATGTAGGTAGATTGTCACTTTGAAGATTACTACATCTTAATCCTTGAGTACCCGGTTTAATCCTTTAGGTTATTCATCATATATTTATTAAATCCAATTTCATAAATATATACTTTAGTAACTCCTTACTAAAGTAGTTAGGCCTAACATTCTGAATAACCAAACCCATTAAACTTATCTCAAAGGAATATTTTATATCTCCGTTAAGAGATTATGAATTCCATCTTGAAAATATATGTTCCATTAACAGTAAATATGGCTGCCCAACATACTAAGGTTTTGATTGTGACTTTAGATCTCACTCCTGATATATCAAAGCAACTTACATTTCATGATCGAGTCCATTATTCTTTTGGGATTAAGAGTTGATGTAAATAGAAGTCTTAAGATTTATTACTTATTTGACAATCGTTAGGAGAATAATAAATCTCACAGCGGTCCAGTTCAATATGTCTTAACTTTTTAAACATATCAACATATCAATTAGAAGTCTCCATTTCCATGATCAAGACAAATCATCTTAGTTGATATGTTATAGTCTTCGCAGATGAAATGCCCAATTTCATCACTGACTACGAACTAAAATTCCGAGTTTATAAAAAACTTGTGACTTATATCTTCTGTGACTAAATCACATAAAACACATACTATGCATCTCATGGTCTATATGATAATGTCCAAATATTTATGTTACCATTATTTTAGATAATAATAAAACTACTTTATTAATTACAACATTAAGTCATACATAATGTTATACATAACATTATACAATAGGATTTAAGGGCACTAATCCTAACAATCTCTCACTTGCCCTAAAGACTATTGTGTACTAATCTAACTCCCATTCCCTCCAAATGTGACTCAAAAGCCCTTTGGGGCAAGGTTTTGGTAAAGGGATCTGCTAGATTATTTGCACTATCAATCTTTGCTACTACTACATCTCCTCGAGCAACAATGTCTTGAATGATGTGGTACTTTCTTTCAATGTGCTTTCCTTTCTTGTGATTCCTTGGATCTTTGGATTGTGCAATCACTCCACTATTGTCGTAAAACAATGTGATAGGAACTTGCTCTATTCTCACCACACCAAGATTAGAAAGGAAATTCTTGAGCCAAACAGCTTCCTTTGCCGCTTCACAAGCAGCAACATATTCAGCTTCTATGGTGGAGTTAGCAATACAAGATTGCTTAACACTCCTCTAACTTATGGCTCCGTCTCCTAAGGTGAATATACAACCTGTAGTGGACTTTCTAAAATCAAGATCTGATTGAAAATCTGAATCTGTATAACCAATATGTATCAAATCCTCACACCAGTAAACAAGCATATAATTTCTCGTTCTCCGTAGATACTTGAGAATATGCTTTACAACTTGCCGATGTTTTGGTCCTAGATTTGATTGATATCGACTGACCATGCCAACTGAATAACAGATATCTGGTCTAGTACAAAGCATGTCACATGAGATTTCCCACTGCAGAAGCATAAGGAACTTGTCTCATCATATTTTCTTCCTCAAGAGTCTTAAGCCTTTGGTCATTAGATAGAGGAACTCCATGTCTGAAAGGAAGCAATCATTTCTTGGAGTTTTGCATGCTAAACTGTTCTAGAACCTTATCTATATATCCAGCTTGTGACAAACCTAACATTCTATTTTTACGATCTCGCCAAAGCTTGATCCCTAGAATGAAGTTAGCTTCGCCCAAGTTCTTCATATCAAATTGGCTTCTTGACAACCAAACCTTTACTGATGACATTTTCCCTACATCATTTCCAATGAATAGAATATCATTAACATAAAGCATTAGGAACATTACTACTTTATCTCGATGTCTTTTGTACACACATGGTTCATCAAGATTTTGTTCAAAACCAAATGACTTGATTGCTTGATCAAATCTGATGTTCCATGACCTAGATGCTTGCTTAAGTCCATAAATGGACATTTTTAACTTGCATACCATATGCTCTTGGTTCTTTGCTATGAAACCTTTCGGTTGCATCATATAGATTTCTTCTTCAAGATTGTCATTTAGAAAAGTAGTCTTGACATCCATTTGCCAAATCTCATAATCATAATGAGCAGTAATGGATAAGAGAATTTTGATAGATTTAAGCATTGCTACTGGTGAAAAGGTTTCTTCATAATCAATACCTTTTTTTTGTGTATACCCTTTCGCCACTAGCCTTACTTTAAAGGTTTCAACCTTTCCATCTATCCCTCTCTTCCTCTTGTAAACCCATTTGCAACCAACAGGTTTAATGTCGTTAGGCGCCTTTGCAAGATCCCAAACTTGATTGGAATATATTGAATCCAATTAAGATTCATAGCTTTGACCCAATGATGTGCATCTATATCATTCATTGCCTCTTCATAAGTGTAAAGATCAGTTTTGACCTTTTCTGAGATAGCTTCATAAGTTTCTCCCAAACCTATAAATCTTATAGGTGGCCTAACAATCCTTCCACTACGACGAGGCTCCTGTGTACTAGTCATCTCATGAGTAATATCTTGTGGTGTATCTGATACAACCACATCATCCCTAGTTTCATCCATTGATTGTTCAATTACAGGTTCATTCATTTCAACCAAAACAACTCTACTTTTAGGAGTATAATCATTCATATAGTCATTTTCCAGAAATTTGGCATTTGTACTAACAAACACTTTATTATCTTTATGACTATAGAATAAACCTCCAATAGTTCCTTTTGGATACCCTAAAAAGAAAACCACTTTTGTTTTAGACTATAACTTGTCAAACTTTCCTTTTAACACATGTGCTGGACAACTCCAAATACGGAGATGCCTCATACTAGGCTTACGCCCAATCCACAACTCTACAGGTGTTTTAAGAACAGACTTTGAAGGTACTAAATTCAGAAGATACATTGCAGTATTTAAGGCATATCCCCAAAAAGAAATTGGTAGAGTCGAATAACTCATCATGGATCTAACCATATCTAAAAGAGTCCTATTCTTTCTTTCTACTACACCATTTTGTTGTGGAGTTCCAGGTGCAGTCAATTGGGATATAATCTCATTTTCAGTTAAGTAATCCTTGAAATCCCCAAGAAGGTATTTGCCATCTCGATCAGATTGAATGGCCTTTATGCGTTTACCTAATTGATTCTCAACTTCAGCCCTAAACTCTTTGAACTTTTCAAAGGTTTTGGACTTCCGTTTCATTAGGTACACATAACCAAATATAGAGTAATCATCAGTGAAAGTAATGAAATACTCATAGCCACCTCTTGTTTGGGTTGACATAGGACCACATACATCTGAATGTACTAGTTCTAGCAAATCTTGGGCTCTTCTACCTTTTGCATTAAAAGGTCATTTAATCATTTTACCCTCCAAACAAGATTCACAAACTAGAAATCCATCAAAATTCAATGGCTCTAAGAGTCCATCTTCGATCAGTCTTTGAATCCTGTTTAAATTAATATGACCCAAACGTAAATGCCAAAGATATGCATCACTAGTAGAAGGAAACTTTCTCTTTAATGATTTCACATGTGAATTATTATCTAATTCAGGATTATATAATTCATGCTTATCAGGTTTTTAAAATATAAAGACCATCAACAATATTGTCAGAACAGATAAACACTTTACCCATCTTTATTACAATATTGTCTTTCAGGATAACACAATATCCATGTTTACCTAAATAGTTGCAGAAATTAAATTCCTACGAAAATTAGGTAAATATAAACAGTTTTTCAATATTAAAACCCTAGATTCAAAGTATAAATTAAACACTCCAACAGCTATAACTGGAATTCTGCTCCCATCAGCCAAAGTAAGAAACAATTCCCCTTCACTCAGCTTTCTGGTCTCCTGGAACCCTTGCAAAGAATTGTAGATATGATTAGTACGACTTGAATCCACACACTATGAATCCGTGGGATTTTGTACTAAACATATTTTAAGAAGGAATGAACTTTTCATACCCTTATTTTTGGCAGCTCTAAATATTGGACAATTCCTCTTCCAATGACCTTTCTCACCACAATGGAAACACTTTCCTTTGGCATAGTCCTTCTTCTTTCCCTTGTTAGCAACTCTTAAGGCAATTTATTTACCATCTTGCTTGGTGAAGTCATTTTTCTTCTTCTTTTTACCTTTACCTTTCGACTTAGGTTGAGAAGTAAAAGCTTCAGCCATATTGGCATCAACACTGGATGTACCAAGAATGCCTTCCGCCACTACAAATTCATTCATTAATTCAGACAATGAATAAATCTTTTTGTTCATATTATAATTAAGTTTGAATTCCTTGAATGATTCTGGTAGTGACTGGAGTATCATATCCACTTGGGATTCTCCATCAATATCAGCACCTAAAACTTCTAGTGTATTCAGATTAGAGATCATCTTAAGACAATGCTCACTCATTGAAGTACCTTCAGCCATTTTGGTATTATAAATTTGCCTCATAGTTTCTTGCCTTGCAGAACGGCCTTGCTCACCAAACATCTCTTTCAGACTTAACATTATGTCTGAAGCTAGTCCTACATCCTACATTTGATGTTGTAGAACATTTGAGATAGATGCTAGGATATAATACTTGGCCATCTCATTAGATTTCTGCCAACGGTCATATCACTATTTTTCCTCAAAAGGAGCATCTAATGATGGAAAGCTAGGACAAGGTTGAGTAAGCACATATTTGTGCTCCTTAGCAGTAAGAACAGTGTCCAAATTTCTTTTCCAGTCAATATAGTTGGATCCAGTCAGTTTGTTTTGATTACGAATAGCAACAAGTGGGCTAAATGATGCTATGATTAAATTTGAAAATAATAAACATGAATATAATAAGTAAACTGGACATTATCAATTTAGCATACAAACATATAGTATGGAACCTTAATAAAACCATAATATAAAATATGCAATGACAATCCAATCCCATATTTAATATCCCTCAGCATAGAGTGAACATTAAATACTATAATTGATTGAGAACTATTCTCATTATTAGTACTATCATGATAACTCTTATCAAACAGTAATAATATGCCGTTATACATTTAGCTTCTAAATAATAATAGTAAGAACTCAGCATAGATGATACTATAATATTTAGTCTAGTGTATTTCATTGTCTAGAATCATGTGTAGCCACATTTCATCTACTATTAACAGGTTTATCTTGTAGTACCATGATTCAAAACACCCTCTGCATGGAATGCAAAGCTCAAGGCTAAGACAAGGTGTTTGATCAAACCACTATAAACCAAGAAATTCAATCTTGTAGCACCATGAAATAAATACTCTTTGCATGGAATGCTAAGCTTGAAGCAAAGACAAAGTATATATTTCATACTACTATGAATTGACAATGGAGGCCATAAGATCCAACCCTTGTATCTCTCTCCCACTAGATGTTTTAAAATAAAGGTTTTTAATTAGAAATCATGTGTAATCTAATCACACACAGCCTTGCACTTTATCCATGTGAAAACACTTAGAAAAATTCCAAATTCACAATTTTTGATCGATCGAATGTATGTCTCGATCGGTCGAAAAAATTAAAAAATTCTCACCAAACAATCTACTTGGCTTGATTGGTACTCGATCGCTGCTCGATTGATCGAAAAAGAACATTTGATCGATCGGCTAGCAATCGAATATCAATCAAATCAAACAGATTGGTCACTGTTTCACTTGATCGATCGAAAGTAATTTTCGATCGATCGAATCTCGTGAAACTCGAATTTTCCAAAATTTTTTGAAGCAGTTTTCAACAGTTTTTCATGAACAAACAACTATCATATGAACATAATAGACAGAGATTGATATCAAAACTGAATTCAATTGATGCTATAGCCTTAAAGTTCAATTTAACATACTTAATATCAAACTTAAACAATATCATAACATCAATATCAGTTTTTATCAAACAATAATTTCAACAACCATGCAAAAAATTAATTGCATAATCTTCTAGCATCATAAAACTATTATCTCTAATTCCAAAACTCACAAAACATGTTATACTAATTCAAAATTGAAAACCTGGCTCTAATACCAATTTTTGGAAAAACACATGTTTATATCGCATACAAAACATACGCAACGGAAAATTAACGGATCTACTTCATTCACAATTGATAACATGTACTATGTAAATTTCAGAATATAAGAATAAGAGAGTGTACCTTGGTGCGGTAAAATTCAAAACTAAAGATTAGAAGTATTTGGGAACATTTTTAATCTTCACTCCAATTCTACTTGATGCCCAAGAAGTGTGGCCTTTCAATCAGTTTATATGTGTGTTCAAGAGAGAATAAGAGAGTGTCTAACACTCACATACAGACCAATTCATTCTCTTACAAAATTCTATATGTTTCTCTCCTTATAACTGATTATCTAATCGGGCTTTAGTATGTGGCTTGGAGTGAGACCAAAAGGGAACAAATAAGACACTAGCTCCAATGGACATTGGGCTTTTCTGTCAACTCTTGACAAGTCCAAAGTTACCATTAATTATATTTAATACCACTATATAAATATAATTGTACTTTAAGCCTTATTAATAAATTATATCTCAAAACTTTATTATACATGCAACCCCTTTATAAAATATTCGTAGTAATACAAAGTCATGTAGGTAGACTGCCACTTTGAAGAGTACCCGGTTTAATCCTTTAAGTTATTCATCATATATTTATGAAATCCAATTTCATAAATATATACTTTAGTAACTCCTTATTAAAGTAGTTAGGCCTAACATTCTGAATAACAAAACCCATTAAATTTATCTCAAGGGAATATTTTATATTTCTGTTAAGAGATTATGAATTCCATCTTGAGAATATCTGTTCCATCAACACTAAATGTGGCTGCCTAATATACTGAGGTTTTGATTGTGACTTTAGATCTCACTCCTGATATATCAAAGCAACCTACACTTCATGATCAGGTCCATTGTTCTCTCAGGATTAAGAGTTGATATAAATAGAAGTCGTGAGATTTATTATTCATTTGACAGTCGTTATTAGGAGAATAATAAATCTCACAGCGGTTCAGTTCAATATGTCTTAACTCTTAAAACATATCAACATATCAACATATCAACTAGAAACCTCCACTTCCATGATCAAGACAAATCATCTTAGTTGATATGTTATAGTCTTCGCAGATGAAATGTCCAATTTCATCATTGACTACGAACTAAAATTCTGAGTTTACAAAGAATTTGTGACTTATATCTTCTGTGACTAAATCACATAAATCACATACTATGCATCTCATAGACTATATGATAATGTCCAAATATTCATGTTACCATTATTTTAGATAATAATAAAACATTAATGGCTATTTACCAAACTTTATTAATTTCAACATTAAGTCATACATAATGTCATACATAGCATCATACAATAGGATTTAAGGGCACTAATCCTAACAAATCTCATATTGGATAGTGTAAAGCTTGGGTTTTACATCCCATCCTTACCAAATTCAGACTATTTTCTTCTTATTTAATGTGATGGAAACTAATGGCTAGATGTTGGAATTTCAAATGTTAAGTAAAAATAAAATTTTATGTGAAATTTAGATGATTTTTTTGATGAAATAAAGATGTTCACATCTTCGATGAAAGCATCTATAAATCCCTGAATTCCACTGATACTAAAATCTAACCTAGCATGCCATGAAATTCTACCCATTTTAATGATATCATAGCTCATCATAGCCTAGGTTAGCATTCCATGCACATGAATTTATCTCATGTAAATCCCTAATCTGATGCAAAATAACATGTTCCTATATGAATGAACATTTTATAATGCATGATATCAATATTAAAACCTTGACTACAAAAATTAAACAATCCCGTTTTGTTTTTGTTTTTGTTTTTTTTTTTTTTATATTAATAAAAACAACAACCTAAACTAAAACCAAAATTATAACATTACATTTTTTTAATTTGTATATGAACATTTTATAATGCATGAGTGTCAATGGCGAGCCCTCTTTCGTTGATTGCCTTGATGAATAAATGACGCAATGATTAATTAGCGTGTTCTTCGCTTAAATGGCTGACTCACGGGGCTTCCATGGAGTGATTGTGTTGTTGTTGTACTGTTTGATACTGAAGTGTTTGATTGATTGATGATTCTTGTTAGACAGAATATGTTTTGGGTGAGAAACATGTATTTTACTCTAGCAATTTCATGGGTATGGGGTTCTTTGAGTGTTATTTTGACAGAATTTCAATAGAGTGATCCTATAGAGTAATGATAGATAAAGAATGTCTCATTTCTTTTGAATAGGTTTCTCTATTTATTAAAAAAAATTCTAATCGTTCTAAGGCCTTCGGGGAAGTGAGTTTTAGATCACAAGCTTTTATCTTCAAATTTTAAAAGGTACTAATCGCTAACCCATGTAATGTACGGATTAGTTGAACACAAATTTTAAATTTTAAATTTGCCTAAAGTTATGACTACTTGAAAAAAATAAGTTACAATTTAAGAGGGGGAAAAATTGTGTTTTTTTTTAAAACAGCAAAGTTCTCGGTAGGATTAGGGTTGGCAATGCCTCTCTTCCATACCGTAGCATCTAGTTTCCCTCCTTTCTAAGGAGGACGCTGAGTCCCTATAGTAAACAAGGTTACTAGTAGGGTTAGGGTTATTGCCTTTAGTGGGGTTTGGGATACAATTTTAGCTTTTTGGTACGGAGGACCTTGCCAGAAGTTTGAAGAAACTCTCACTGTCAGAGAAAGAGGGCGACAAGCTTGATTTGTCAAGAAACAAGAAAGATCAGAGTTTTGTTTTAGCAGCAAAGTTTTTTACTCGCTGCTTGCTGAATATTGAGACGGTGGCTAAAACTTTTCAGCCATTGTGGCGTACCAGGGATAACTTCGAAGTCAACGACGCAGGGAATAATAGGTTGCTCTTTGCTTTTCAGTCGGATGAGACATAGAGAAGTTTCTTATGGGGGAGTCGTGGTCTTTTGATCGACATTTGGTTGTATTTCAGTGTTATAAGACTTCTACTCCTATTGAGGAACTTAATTTCGATAATGTTTCGTTTTGGATTCAGTTTCATAACTTACCCTACTCTCATTTATCAGCTTAGGTTGCCCGCAGTCTTGGGGAGTCTTTAGGAAAGGTTACTATGCCAAAGGATTCATCGGAGTTAAGAGGGGGGGGAATTTCCTACGTATACGGGTGGCCATAGACGTGAACGAGCCGCTTTGCCGAGGAAGACAACTCACGTTTGATAAAGATAATGAAGGATGGGTGTCATTCTCATAAAGATTGCCTAACCTATGTTATTGGTGTGGCCAACTTAATCACAATGATAAAGACTGTGCGATATGGCTTTGGAGTAAGGGCACTTTATCAAGTCACGAACAACAATTTGGGCTGTGGCTGATGGGCTGTTGAAGTACAAGGATATAACCAACCAAAACCATAGTCCAGGCAGAGAGAGTTGTCGAGTGCTAGATTGGCTTTTACAGAACAACACACTTCGGTGGAGATTGCAATGGTGGAGGAAACCGATGGAAAGTTGAGCTGATGAGGATTTAGTGTTCTTCGAGAAACAAGATCCGATTCATCCACATGCATATTTTGAGGCGGTAATTCAGGATATTGGTGAGGCAATCCACGGGAATAATAGGTTTCAAATTTCAAACATAACTGATATGGAGATAACTATGATTCAGGAGGGCAAGAAGTCGAGATTAAAGGAGATGAATATGTTGGCTGAAGTCACAGAGTTTCAAAATATTGCAGAGAGTGGGGAGCCCGAGTATCAACTGAGCCATGCACATGTAGGTCCCTCTGAAACCGTGTTTAGACTTGGATGGGCAATAAAGCCAACGGGTAAAAAGGGTAGAAAAGGGGAGGTATCAGGAGCAAAAGTTAAAGCCCACCAAATTCAGAACAGTAGTGGATGGTGTTCAGACTAAAGGTACATGGGTCAGAGTTCTTAATAGACCCAATATAGTATCTTCTGAGGGAGGTACAGGCAAGAAAGAAGGGCCCAAGAGGAAATTAAACATTACAGCAGAGGAAGACAGTGTTGGGGAGAATGAGAAGAAGGTCAAGTTGGATGAGGAAGCTAAGAAGTTGAGTGTGCTTTTGGCATTAGAGTTTAGAGTGGTGGAGGTTGCTGTGTAGCTTCGCCGAGCCTAATGAGTCTTTTAAGCTAGAACTGCCGGGAGCTTGGAGACCACCAGACAGTTAATGACTTAAAAGAGGTGGTTAAAAGAGAAGATCCCAAAATTGTCTTCTTAATGGAGACAAAGTCTAATGAGGATTGGATGGTTATGGTTCGAGATAAATTTGGTTTTAAACATGGATTTTTTGTTTCTAGTAATGGTTCAAGCGGTGGTTTAGCAATGTTTTGGAAGGAAGAGGTTCAATTGAATGTTCAAACTTTTTCTCTATCACATATTGATGCCTTGGTGGATGGGAGAACCAAGAGTGACTAGTGGCACTTAACTGGATTTTATGGTAATCCCGAAACATCAAGAAGGCCAAAATCTTGGGCAAAGCTTAAACATTTGAGCAATACTTCTACACTGCCTTGGTTGGTCATTGGAGATTTTAATGAGCTTATGGGGATGTCCGAGAAGGAAGGTGGGAGAACTAGGTCGAGGCGACAAATGGATAGCTTTGTTGAAGCTATTAATCAGTGTGGTCTACGGGATATTGGATTCATTGGCCCCAAGTTTACTTGGCTTTATGAGAGAAGTGATGGGATTCAAATCCGAGAAAGGTTAGATAGAGCTCTTGCTACTACAGAGTGGGTGAATTTGTTTTCCATGGCACGTCTACATCACCTCACATCATCGGCTTCAAATCACTCACCGTTGGCTTTACACTTTGTGAGGAAGCCTAATGGTAAGAGAATGAAGAGGCTGTTCAGATTTGAGTCGATGTGGCTGAATGATTCTCGTTGTGAGGAGGTGGTTTTGGAAGCTTGGGGGTGAAGGAATGGCTGTTCCAACAAATTTCCTTTTGAATGCTTGTTTAGAGAAGTGCAGATTTCGACTTGATGCTTGGAATAAATCTGAATTTGGCTATGTGGGGAGGAAGACCACCGAGCTTAAAAAACACCTTGAATGGTTGGAGCTTCAACCGGCCTCTCCAAGCAATATACAAGATATGAGGAATACAAGGATTGAGTTGAACTGTTGGCATGAGAAAGAAGATGTTATGTGGTATCAATGGTCAAGAATTTTGGTACCAATCCGGTGACAGGAATACCAGTTTTTTCCATGCAAAGGCATCAGCAAGGCAAAAGAAAAATCATATGGTGGGACTACTGGATGAAAATGGCTTTTGGCAGACTAATGAAGACAAAATGGGTGAGATGGTTGTAAACTACTACAAAGATCTGTTCTCTTCTAGTAACCCGATGGAATTTTCAGAATTATTACAAGCAGTGCAGCAAAAGGTAACTCCAGCTATGAATCAAAGACTGTCTATGGATTTTACTGTAGATGAAGTAAGGATGGTGTTGAAACAAATGTACCCTCTCAAGGCTCCAGGTCTAGATGGTATGCCCCCTTTATTTTATTTGCACTTCTGGGCGAATATAGGTGATGAAGTTACTCAAACAATTCTTGATTTTCTTAATCATGGCTTATCTCCCCCAAACTTTAATGAGACTCATATTGTTCTTATCCCTAAGACAAAAGAGCCTAAAAGGATGACTGATTATAGGCCTATTAGTTTATGTAGTGTGGTTTTCAAAATTGCCTAAAAAACTATAGCTAATAGGCTTAAGAAAATTTTACCATTCATTATTAGTGACACTCAAAGTGCGTTTGTGCATGGAAGACTAATCACTGATAATGTCCAAGTTGCTCTTGAGGCCATGTATCATATTAATCAAAAGAAAGGGGGTAAAATGGGGGATATGACTCTAAAATTGGATATGAGCAAGGCCTATGATAAAGTAGAGTGGGCGTGTTTGGAGAAAATTATGATAAATTGGGGTTTGATGAGAAGTGGAGGAATCTTATTATGAGGTGTGTTACATCGATTACATATTCAGTGAGGATAAACGGGAAGCCTAAGGGACATATAGTCCCAACTAGAGGTATACGACAAGGAGATCCTTTATCACCATACGTATTCCTTTTATGTGCAGAAGGCCTTTCATCCTTAATTAAGAAGGCTGTGGAGAATGGTGATATGGAAGGATTAGCTATATGTCGTGGTGGTCCTAGACTATCACATTTATTCTTTGCTGATGATAGCATTATTTTTTGTAAGGCATCACTGGAAGAGTGTAATTCCCTACAAAGAATACTCACAATTTAGATTAAAATATGCTTACCCTTATTGTCGTATGACAAGCGTCAGATTAGGTACTTGTCGTATGACAAGCGTCAGATTAGGTACTTGTCGTAGTGTAGTGTTTGGGTATAAGGGGGAAATTTTTTAACTTCTATCTTATCTGAGGACACATCCTTAATGCTTATTTTTGGTAGTTTTTTTTTTTTTTTTTTTTTTTTTTTTTTTTTTTTTTTTTTTTTT
>JARYZH020002474.1:0-15558 GCA_030021035.2 Notholithocarpus densiflorus | reverse complement strand
TTGTCTGCAATAATCCGCCTCTTGGACAGGTTTACCCGAGTTGGCAGAATGTTACGACACGCTCGCCAGCCAAAGACCTTGATCTTGTTTGGCACCTTTAGCTTCCATAAAGTTTTCCACACCTCTCCTCCCACAGCTCCCCTAGAACATTCAGCACAGTTCAATTCCCTCCATGCCTTTCGCGCTTCACGATACCCCGACTTGACAGAGTACTCACCTGATTTCTCACCGATCCATACCACTATATCAGATATATCTCTGTAGCTCAATGGTACACGCAATATGGCTTCAGCATCTTCATGGTGGAAATTCTGCCAAATGAATTCTCGGTCCCACCCCCTAGAATCCGGATCTATCAACTCAGCAACCGTCATTTCTTCTTCAATGTTAGGTGTTGGATAGAGCACTCTGTTTGTAGTATGGTTTGGAATCCAAGCATCATTAAGAACCCGAATGTGGCGCCCATTCCCTACCCTCCAGCATGACCCCCTTTGCAAAATATGTTTGGCTACCATGATGCTCTTCCATGTGTAGGAACTATTAGGTGAGTCAGTGGCCTCCAAAAAATGACTTCGTGGGAAATACCGAGCTTTCAGGCAATGAAACAGTAGTGAATCTTGGTCTTGCATCAACCTCCAACCTTGTTTAGCAAGCAATGCTAAATTGAATTGATGTAGATCCTTGAAGCCCATCCCTCCTTCTATTTTTGGTCTAGCTAGTTTGTCCCAACTTAGCCAATGAATCTTCCTCTCATTCCCAGTCTGTCCCCACCAAAACCGGGCACACATGGATTGGAGTTCCTCACATAATTTAACTGGCAACTGAAATACACTCATAGTGTACGTTGGAATTGATTGAGCCACTGCTTTGATTAGGATCTCTTTTCCTGCTCGTGAGAGAATTTTCCCTTTCCACCCTTGTAGCTTTTTCCACACTCTATCTTTGAGAAAAGAAAAGGTGTGGTATTTACTCCGCCCTACCAAAGTTGGTAGCCCCAGATAGGCCTCAAATCTCTCCACTTCACTCACACCAAGCATTGCTTTGATCAACTCCCTTTACTGAGATGACGTATTGCTACTAAAATAGACTGAAGATTTCTCCATATTTATACATTGCCCCGAGGCTTCCGCATATAACTTCAGAATCTCTAATACTTCCTGTGTCTCCTTCTCAGAAGCTTGACAAAATAAAAAGGAATCATCAGCAAACAAGAGGTGTGAGATTTTTGGGGCTCTCCTGCAAATAGAAACACCATGGATATGTCCCTCCATTTCTGCTTTCTGCAAAAGAGATGTGAAGCCTTCTGCACATAATAGAAAGAGATAAGGTAACAAGGGATCTCCCTGCCGGAGACCTCTTGTGGGATTAATCATACCATATGGTTTGCCATTAATCAGAACAGAAAAGGAGGTTGAAGAAACACAACTCATCACTCTATCGACCCAAATTCCTGGGAAACCCAATTTAAGCATAATCTGCTTCAAAAAACTCCATTCCACCCTATCATAGGCTTTGCTCACATCCAACTTCAAAGCTAGATTCCCTGTTTTACCCTTTTTCCGACCATGCATCATGTGTAAAGCTTCATATGCCACAAGAACATTATCTGTGATCAATCTCCCTGGAACAAAAGCACTCTGTGTAGGGGCAATAATTTGAGGTAGGACCTGTTTCAACCTGTTTGCCAAAACCTTTGCAATGATTTTGTAAATAACATTACAGAGGCTAATGGGCCTAAAATCAGACATTTTAGCAAGATTTTTAATTTTTGGGATGAGTACAATATGAGTATGGTTTAGCTCAGGCAACATATGACCATTATTGAGAAATTCAAGAACAGTAGACACAACAGTATCACCAACAATATGCCAAAATTTCTGATAAAAGAGAGCATTCATACCATCAGGTCCAGGCGCCTTAGTGGGTCCCATTTGAAATAAAGCTGCTTTTATTTCATCCTCATTGAACTCATTGGTCAAGGTTTGTTGCATTTCACTAGTCACCTTATGTGGAACCGCTTCAAGGCACTCCTCAATTCTTGAACACGGGCCCATGGAGAATAAATTATTAAAGTACTGCACTGCCACACCTGCCACATCTTCCATATCCTCTACCCAACAGCCTTGTGTGTCCATAATACCTTGGATAAGATTCTTCTGCCTACGTTGGGATGCCTTTAGGTGAAAAAATTTTGAATTTTTATCACCATGTTTAATCCAATTAACCCTTGATCTCTGGGCCCAATAAATTTCCTGCTTTCTGAGCCATTCATCCAACTCCTTGCTAGCTTGAAGAAATTCACTCCTATTCTGTTGTGTTGGTGGAGCCCGGTTTAGGACCTCAATTCTTTTCTGCAAGTGTTTTATTTCTTCTGTGCCTGGATGAGTTTTAGAGGCACCCCATACTAGCAACTCCGAAGCACACCCACCAATCTTCCTATGGATTGTTTCTAAGGCCGAATTACCCCCTTCTCCATTATCCCAAGCCTTTTGAATCACCTACTCACACCCATCCCATAGCAACCAAGCTTCTTCAAACTTAAAGCCACGTCTCCCCTTATGGCTATGTTTCGGAGGTTCCTTGTTCTGTAGAATCAAAGGCAGATGGTCCGAAGTGTGCGAGACAATATGGTTTACAGTAGTTCCGGGGAATTTAGACCTCCACACTTGGTTCGCCACTGCTCTGTCCAATCGTTCCTTTGTGTTGGCTGTCCCTGGCCGCCTATTATCCCAAGTGAAAGGATATCCAATGAAACCCAAATCCACCAAATTACAATGCTCCAAGGCAGCACGGAATGCATCCAGTTGTCGAGGTGGGGCTGGTCTGCAGCTCAGTTTTTTCGACGAGTTTAACATCTCGTTGAAATCACCTATACACATCCAAGCACCATCAACTAGAGAGCAAACATGGGAAAAGAGAGCCCAAGATTTATACCGATCTTGTGTTTCTGGCCACCCATAAAAACCGGTCAGTACCCACTGAAAACCATCACTTTCAGTCACCATCGCGGAAATTTGGTTGTCTGAAAACTTAAAAACATCTAGTCTGATGTCTTCCTTCCACATCAAAGCAAGTCCGCCACCAAGACCCGGTTTTTTAACAACAAACCTGTTCTTATAGGGTAGTTCCTTGCACCAATAATTAATACCTTCTCTGTCCAGTCTAATTTCCATGAGGAAACAAATAGAGGGAGCTTGTTCCTTCACGATTTTGCGAAGGTTTCGAACTGTCCAAGGGTTCCCAAGCCCTTGGCAGTTCCAACTGAGGATTTTCATTGTTCCCGGCAAGGGTGATCATTCACCCCCGCCGATATAGAGTCTAGTTCACCATTGCCAAGTCCAACCTTGGTTCTTTTTTGAGAGCACGTTGCTGCCCCTGTTTCACAGCTCAAAAACAGAGCATCTTCTACAAGCCTTTTCCCCAACATAGACATGCTAGTGGATTTATTTAAGTCATTAGGCCCAACCTCCATTCTATTAATCCTAGTCCACTTAGCCATTTGTTTATTGGGCCGTGAAACAGGCAAGCCCACCTCCTTGTTTCCTTCCCCTAGCCCATTATCCGTGTCCACTTTCAAATTGGTATCAGAATCCACTCCATGCACACACCTCGGCACGTGATTATCCATGCATTCAAAATCCACTCCATGCACTAAACTCGGCACATTATTATCCATGCATTTAGTCACTTGCACGATACCCTCCGAAAAATTTGGCTGGATATCCGGATCAACCCCGTGAAACTCGTTATTGCCAGATTGGTTTGTACGCATGTCACTGGGAGCCAAAACCCTAGCCGCCGTCTTCGCCGTTGCTCCCATCTCATTCTGCTCCACCGTCTGGTTGTCTTCCTTGTCAAACAAATCATCTCCATGCGAACTGGTATTGCGTCGACGCTGTGGAGATCTATTTCTTCCATCGGATGCCCTCAGCCAGTCCCCATACTGGTAGTCCACAGTGGTAGACTTTTTTGACTCTTCATAATGTGCTGGACAGTGTCTAAGATCATGTCCTAGGATCCCACAAAAATGGCAGAACACCGGCAGCCTTTCATACTTATAGTCAACCCAATGTCTCTTCCCATCCAAACCCATTAGAAATCCACCTCTACGGATGGGTTTGGATATAGGTAAAGCCACCTTAACTCGCAAGAAAAGGTTTTGTTCGACAGTCCGTCGTCGTCGTTCAACATCCTCAACGACACCCATCTTATTCCCAATCTCCATCGCCACCTTCGAGGCCATCATATCAAACGGCACCCCCCATATCTGAATCCACATTGATGCATGCTCCAAAACCACGTTTTTTGAACTCATTCCTGCTTTCCACCGCGTAAGCATCAAAAGTTGGTTATCGAAACTCCACGGCCCCCCCCGAAGGATGCGATCCAAGTCATATTCGGATTGGAACTTGAATTGGAAAAGATTGGAGCCCACCTCAGATATCTGCAACTCCTTATCTAATCCCCACGCTTTCCGAAGAGTGTTTTTTGCAGCTTTTCGGTTATACGGTTTACACGTTAAAAATTTCCCTATCAAGCTTAATACACAGCTATCAATTTCCTCCGATCTGCCCTCCTCTGAAACCTGTATTTCTTCTTCTTCCTCAGACGTCAACTTTAGGTTTACCATACTATTAATAACATCTTCAGCCATAGTTACTTTCTTTAAACACTGAAGAACGGCCTACACAACGTGGTACCAAGAAACGTTTGTGTGCCAAGAGATAAGGGGGAGATTAAAAGGGTTAGAAAGGTTTAGAAAAGATGGAAAAGGAAGCCCTAGGGGGACCCCAGGGAGATAAGACTCGTTTTCACGAGAGGGAGAGCTCCTACAGGAGGAGAGAGATAGAATACTTTTTGTTATGCTGTCCATCCCCTTGTCTTCTTGAATACACCATCAAACAACTAACTCTGATTCATTCAACGTAATTAATTAGAATCTCTAATATCTGATTTCTTTACTTATAAAAGAAAAATATAGCTTCAAATATTTGTGCATTACATTCCATCCATAAAAAGCAAAGAAAACATGAGGGATCAACTTTCCCAACTAATCAATTTTTCTGAGCTGGAAATGACTGCTCCAGCTGGATGGAGCTAGCATCTCATAAAAAATTGTATAATGTGGTGTGCTCAACACAACGCTTTTGTATATCTTGTACCCGGCATATATGCCGGGTACCTCACAAAGAGGTGGGCCCCACAGTGTGTGGGTCCCGCCTCCTTGTGAGGTACCCGGCATATATGCCGGGTACATGATATAACACCTCCAACACAACACATCCCCCATATTTGTGTTGTGGTGTGCTTCAAATATTTGTGCATTACATTCCATCCATAAGAAGCGAAGGAAACATGAGGTATCAACTTTCCCAACTAATCAAGTTTTCCTGAGCTGGAAATGACTGCTCCAGCTGGATGGAGATAGCATCTCATAAACAATTGTGTAATGTGGTGTGCTCAACACAACCCATCCCCATACTTGGGCATGCCCCATTTTGTGCGTTTTAAAAAGAAATTTAAGTTATTTTGCTCATAGTAATATTGTAATGTTAATGATTTGGATTCCCTACATAGAGATCCTAATGAGTTGTTTATTTATAGAAAGATCTTTACAACAATATATACTCAAATGTAAAGGATAATTTGTATAAAATACTACAATCCACATAATGCATGAAATGCCCACCATTTCAAATCCTACCATCATAGTAATTGCTATCATTATGTTGTTTGACATTAGAAGTGAAATCATGACTGAAGCATACAGGCATCAGTTCAATGGACAACCATCAACCACTATGCCCTTGGCTGTTGGACATTGTGCTAATGGACAATGTTCACCATCGGTACCCCACCAAGTCAAACCTTTCCCTTCCATGCCCACTGAAAAATACAATAGCACTCCCATGAAAGCCACTCCAGCATCTAGTGCTGCTGAAAGAATGTAATTGTACCTCTGCCACCATTGCTTTCGGTAACGAAAGATGAAAAAATTGAAAATTGTTCCGACAATAATCCATGCATTGTAGTTCACTGGTGTTGCTGGCGGCATATTTCCTGTTGCTCCCAGAAGGACTGGAAGGTTGATCAGGGGAATCCAAGATTGCTTGGGGAATGATTTATGCAATAGCCAAACAATCACTGGCCCTATTGCACCTCCAAGGAAGAACCAATTCATTGCCTCATAGTTTCCAAGAGGTCCAAAGATACGTCTCGGTCCTACTAGACCCCAAATTACAGATGCATCAAAGAAGACTCTGTCTCCAGGGCATGTCCAGGGACTGTCATTGGGAAGAAGTTCATCCTGGCATATATTTGTAATAGAGGTCAACAACCACCATGCCACTGCAAGATTGATGGTTCCAGCCAGAATTGTTCCGATGAACTAGACAAACACATGGGCCAATGCAGCAGCAGAGTAAAAAATGTTAGTAATTATGCGGCGGGAAATGTTCAAAAATAGTTTATAGATATCGGATGGTTAAGGATCATTAAATTGTGATTCTAATGTACTGAAGTTTTGTGAAAATTCATCACACACATCTAGTTGGCTTTGCTTCTTTTCAATAGTAAGTTTATAATGATGTAGTGTCAAATATTTTCATGAAAAGTATCATATTTAAATCTGTACTGTATGCTATTTGGATAAGAAAAAAAATGATCAACTTACTTTGTCTCAGAAATTTCTGCTTTCATTGCATCTGTTTCAAAATATGTATTTTTATAGTTTGTGCTGGTTTTTTCATTAAAAAAAATTCATAAGAGCTCTCTGGAAAGCAATTTGATTCTTCCCAGTTATGTACTCGTGTTACACATAGGAATCAATATCTTTTCCATATTCCTGGACAATGATTTCTTTGGTGATGTCAAGCAATTCTTGCCATCTATTCTGAGTAATGTGAATGGGATAGCTTAATCTTATCCCCCACCCACAAAAAAAAGGGGGATAAAGAATGGCATAGCTTGAAGGTTGATAGACTTTGATTCCTGATCCTGAATATGAATATTAATAACTATGTTATAGAAGTCATATTACTGAATTTTTTTTCCAGATATAAAAAAGATATCATATCTGAATAATTGTAAACTGATGTATTAACTTATTTTCCTTAAATTTTGATTTATAGATAGTAGAAAATAAATTTGTACCTGAACTAGGAACATTGATCTTGGGGGAATCTTCATGTAATGTCCTAGCTTGAAATCACTGAGGAAGGAGACAGCTTGAGCCATGCTCATATAACCAAAGGTTTTGAAGCACACATTGGCTATTGGTCTTCCCGGGTATATCAAACCCATTGCATACTCTGTGATAATGTTTAGCCCTGGTGTCTGTATTTAGAACATTATATAATTAATGAGATAATAAAAAATTATATTTAGATCATGGAATTGAATAAAATTCTTATTTTAATGCCTGAGTTAAAGAAATCTATAATAAAACAACCTTAAACTATAGATTCTGGAAATGTGATCTAGTAGCTCCATCAAAGTGGAAATGGTTTAATTTAAAATAGCTAGTTGTTTGATGCTACATGAAATTATAGAAGAATGTCATTAAACTTGGTATGGTATCTTGAATTATATAGGACATATGGAAAAGTATGTCTGATATGACACAGCTTGCATGACCGGGGCCAACTAATTGAGATCAGGCATTACTAATGATTTTTAGTATATAAATTCAATATTTTACTTCTGTTGCTGCAAGAAAAATAAAGCTGGAAAAAGTATTTTCTCAATAACCTGGTTTGTTGTGGCAGTTATAATGCTGATTGGAAGAGTAAAAGTAAAGGCCATAGCTGCAGCAAAGAGAAGTCCCCACCATGGCATCTGAACTTGATTATTTAAAAATATGCAGAGTGCAAGGGAAACTGCCATTGTCACAACAAGCAACATGTAAAACCACCAGGAAGGTATGTCCTTGTATCTCTTCATCAATTTGGTATGGATATCCTCCTTGCCCTTATAAGAAGCACGATACCTCTCATAGATTTCCCTGCCCATATAAGTGTAGATGAAACTTGACTTTACTAAATAAATTCAGAAAATATCAGAACCTTAAGAACTTGATAATAGAGAAGGGTAGTTTTGTTCATTGATTACTTTAAAAGAGGTTTGTATTGTTTAACATTTTGTGTCTCACTTTGAAAAGAAATTATTGGTCTTAAATTCTAAAGCCATGTTGTATTCGAAAGCTTATGCCATTTTTGTTATGTGGAAAAAATCCAGGGCACGCTAAATACTTTTTGACTGTCTCGGTAAATTAATGATTCTGGCTGTGTAAATATGTTCTCACAGAATTATTTTGCTAACTTAAACAAATAGCATTCTTACCATATTTGAAAACAATCAAAGAACTGCGAACATCAAACCATCTGAGAATCAATTGGGAATATACCTGCCGTAGAATAGGGCCACATGTGTGAGCGTGGATGCAATTGTGGCAAATCCAAAGCCATAAGTGAGAGAAAAAAGCATGCTTAAATGAATCCGTCCTTGCTCCTCATAGTTGGATAGATTTAACTCAAACTTGTCATTTACAATAGCTGATATGTTGTAGGCTTGACCTTGGGCTGTAAACAAGTGTGATGAAAAAATAGGAAATCTCCTTGCACCGTACAAGTCTAACCCCCAGTATCCTATAGGGATTGCAATATAGACTATCAAGAAGTAGCCAGCAAAAACGTTGACAATAGAAAAGAAAGGGCTGATGAGGGGGCTAAATAAGAAAGATGCCACAGCAGACCAGTCAAGTGTTAGGGCTCCAAGTCCAAGGCCTTTCATGCCTGAACCTATCTGCTGGGCTGTGACTGACTTGGAGAATACCCAGCAGACCCATGATATGCTTGTGAGTGTTGTGAAGAGGTACCCTGGGACCAGATACCATGAGAAACTGCAAATTAGTGCAATCAGGAAGAACTTTGCTCGTGACATGCGCCGCTTTTCATTTTCATGCAAAGCCCTGCATAATAAATCATAATTTTATATCAATGAAGGTTTTTTTTTTTTTTTTTTTTTTTTGGGTGCATCATAATTAAACAGTTTATAACAAGATGAGGCGCTTTTCGTTTTAATGGCGTGAAGCTTGTAACAACACTGCCTTAGTGTGACATTCATTCTTAATTTCCTGAATTTGCAAATTCTTTGTTATTCTACTCTACTAAACATCAATTAAGTATTGATACACTACTCTTTTGTGACATTGATTGCGCTGTATTCGTGTCATGGAACAAAAATTCAGGTTTATTACTGATATTATTACAGGTGGTGACTTGGTGTAAAAACTAAAAACTGGTCAGAGGATTGGCTGTCTCACATGCATGCATGATGCATGGTGGCCTGATTGTGTGGTTAAGAGCATCAAGGCATGAGAAGGAGACATAAAGAAAGCTATCACTCAGTATCCATGCAGTAGCCTTTACTCTTTTTTAATTGATCAACTGCCACTTTGACGGTACCGCAGTTCGTTCCACATGATCCATTTAATTTAGAACTGTTAAAATGCCCACTTGCTCTCTCTTTTTGGATCAGATTTTACTTAGTTTGGACAAGTTGGTGCAATTTTAGATCGATTTTGAGACGACTATATTGAATTTATGAATATTGAAATTGTAAATCAATAATTGTTTTATCCTTATGGGTCACATGCAGCTCCCTTGCAAACTGACAATATACTCTCTCTCTCTCTCTCTCTCTCTCTCTCTCTCTCTCTCTTATAAAGTAGGTCAATTTTAGGGGCCAAAAATATGTGGCCCAAAGAACTTACATAACTGTATATTGTTATATTCAACAAGATACGCCTTGATGTAAAGTAGTACTACTTTCCAAAGTCAGCTTGGTGGATTCATTTTAGAATCTTGTAAACTGGAACCAGCTGGACTTGTCCGCTTATTTGTTATTTACTATTTAATTCTGTCCTTTTCGGATAAGTATTTTGAAATTTTGTGGACTCCAACCCTTTGAAATTTTGTTTCGTGTTTAAGTCAGTTCACACAGACCTACAATTTCTACCTAGACTTATTAGTTTGGATGGCGTTTTTCAGTGGGCGTGCTGCGTTTGCGTTTTAATTTTTGTGGGTCTCATGTATTATTTATAGGACCTACAAGTACAGAATACAACAAATCAACTTTAAAATTAGGTGTCATGATACTATTCACATATTTAAAAATTATTTTGTTACAATATTTTTAGTTTTTAGTTTTCAGTAATAGGCGGTATTCAAACAGACCTCTAGTGTGCGTTTGGATTGCACGTTTAGTGTGCGTTTCTACGTTTTGTGTTTGAAGTGGGACCTACGGGCACTGTGCATGTTACAGCCATTCACAAGATAAGTTGTGTTTTGCTTTTTTTTTTTATCTCACAGCACTGTTCATGGACCACTAAACTCAGCAAATGCACCATTAAACTCAGCAAATACAGATTTTTAGGTAAATTTAAGTCCCATAGTACTATTCACACTTTTAAAAATTATTTTGTTACAGTGTTTTCGGTAATAAGTTTTCAATTTTCATCAAATAAGTAGTATCCAAACAAATCTCTAATGAATGTTGCGTAGCTATGATATTTTTGAAAATCATAATCAATTATTAAGATTCATTCTCTTAATGATCAATAGGATAGGATTAGAAGTAGGTCCTGTTTTCGAATATTCTTAATGTGTATTCATTACGGCATGCTATCGTGGGCAAGATTTTGAATTATAAGACCTTATCTTGTGATATCAAAAAAACAAAAAAGCCCTTATCTTGTCTTCTTGCCCCATTAGTCAGTAAAAGAAGACAAACTAAAGGAAGAAAGAATAATGCTAGTACTGCAATTAAATTCACAATTTTTATTACTGAATAATGAGTTTACTCTACCGCTTGCTTACAACTCGTGGGCAAATTTTGGGTTCTGTTGTGGTAATAGCAATATTCAAAACAGGAAAGGGGAAATTTTTTTTTTTTTTTTTTTTTTTTTGGAGAAAAGGAAAGGGAAAATTCATGATAAGCTAATATAATAAACCCAATAATGCATATGCAACTAAATTATAAATAAAATCATGGGAAAGGTTTGTCTGCTTTTGAATAAAGTATCTTTATTAGGCCAAAAAAATAAAAACAAATAAAAACAAAAATCCAATAACAAAAAGACAGTTGAGGATGAATGAGAGAACGTACCGGAAAAGTGAAACTTGAACAAGAGTAGCTGGCCACCACATATGTGCCGGCTCCACCACGTACTTCCGTAATAATCCAGCCCAACCATATCCTAATACCTGCAAATTAATGCAATCCACCGTGCCCGTTATCTCTAAATACATGTTCAGATAAATCACCCTTTCAAACATGTTCAAAATATGAGAGTAAAAAAATTAAAAAATTAAAGTTAAAAAATGAAAATAGTAAAAATTAACGTGAGTTGTGGCGGTGCAATTGCCCGGTGCAATTCCCTAGTTATTTTGCACCGGATCCAAATCCTGTTCTCCCAATAGCAAACTATGATATTGAAATATAACCAAGAACATCATTATTGCAAATTGCAGAATGATGGGACGGGATACCAAAAACAAAAGTTATTGCCTAGCGAGCTTGTACTATTATTAGTTTTTACTTTTACCTACTGTTTTTTTTTTTTTCTTGATTCAATTCATTTTTCAAATCAGCAAGAAAAGTGTCCACTAAAACACAACTCCTACCTCAAGATTCTGACACTACTAGATCAAAAAAAGAGATTCTGATACTAACATAAAACAATAATATATATATATTTATATGTATGTAGTGATAACAATAATCCAAATCCTTCTCGAAAAGTGTACAACAAAAACTTTTACATCCAATAAAAACACTTTTTTAAGAAAAGGGTATCATATTCACAGACAGTTAATACTATAATAGAAATTACCTGAGTAGTGATAATAAGAAGCCAAGCAGCAAAAAACGAGATATTCCTGTGGTAGAAGGCTTTGATAATATTGACAATACCAACAGCATATGCTGAGCCAGATCCGAATGCACTCCCCGCATTAGCAAAGATGGAAATGAGTACGTGCTCCTTCATGTTAAACGGACCAGGGTTCAACGAGAAGCTCCTGGATCCAAACCCAGGTATCTGAAACTTGGTCTTGGGAAGAACAGAAGCCATGAAGCGACCTATAGGGAGGGTGGCGACTTGAACAGTGATTTGGGTAATGACAAGAGGCTCAGTACGGTAGGAAAAGAACTGGTTGAGGAAGGAAAGAAGAGCACATGAGATTAGACCCAAGAACCACATCCTGAAAGTCCATATGGGGAGAGTAGGGTCGTCTGTGTTGGCCACTGTTAGCCTGACTTCTTCAATGGGACAGAGCTCCTCATCTTCGTCAATGGTGGAGATGTCTTTTTCTGGGTCTGTGGGTTTGGTGGAGTTGGAGTTGGTGTTGGGGTATGGTGCTTGTATGTTTAGTGTATCCATGGCTGCTGCTGGTGCTGCAAGTTGGATCTTTTTTGGTAGGAACTATAGGAAGGAGGTTTGGTCTTTTATTGCATGAGGATGGAAGGATGAGAGTGCTTTTGGGTTTTGACCATAGACTTTAGTGCGTTTTTTGTCGAGTGAGAGAGACTTCGTTGGTGGGGATGTGAGAATAATTATTAATTATAGGACCGCCCACTGCGAAGTAAAGCTACGACCTATATAGGCCTACCACTTTTAATCCAAAACTCATCATTTATCATATTAGTAAGTTGTGATAGAAGTTGTGACCTTAACATTTTTGTTTACACAATTTTTGTCACAATTGTACTACATGGTTGATTGTAAGTTATGACGAAAAAATTATAAGTTAATGTGAAAGTAACAAATTAATTATTAATCACAATTTATCACATAAGACAATTGTGATATAAGGTGTGTGAGAGTTTGTGGTCTTAGAATAATTCGTTTAGCAATTGTACTAAGTAAAAAAAGTATATTCTTAAAATTTGGAATGTAGTCCATTTTCATTAGTAATCTAATCATTTAGTTTCCATTATATTTTTTTTTATAAAAAATTAGTTTTAAAATGTCGTGGAATATAAGAATAATATTATTATAAGTAGAAAAACGTGTTATAGACTATTAGATTACTAACGGAAAAAGATAGTAGAGTCTGTATAAAAGCATAATAAAAAATGAATAGTAAAAAAAATTTGAAATGTAAAGGGTTAAAATGAAAGTCCAAAAGTGCTAGGCTACTCTTGTTTCAATGTAAAATATTTTCTTCAATTTCAAGTGTTTGGTGTGACTTAAAATATCTCTCTCAACCTAAATCTAGACTGCGTTTGACAATATATAAAATATTTTTTAGAAAGGAAAACATTTTTAGATGTTTCGTTGCATTCCAAAAAATATTTTGGAAAATATTTTCGGGTGTTTAGTTGTGTTCTTGAAAATGCTCTAGAAACACATTTTTATTAGATTTCTCACATTTTTCCATGATCCAAAAAAATATTATTACAGAAAATCTCAATATATAAACACAAAAAGAAACAAAAATCAAAACAAAAGAATCAAAATCACATGACCGATCGTGAGAGAGAGAGAGATTGAGTGATAGAGAGAGAGAGATCAGTTCATGGGTGACTTGGTGGTGGCGACAATAGTGGCAACATGGACACGGTGGGTCGATCTAAGAGTGACGGCTTGATCTAGGCGTGGGTTGCCCATAGTGGTTAGATCTAGGAATGGGTCGTTCACACGGTGGTCAAATCGACTCAAGAGTGGGTTGCTCACAGTGGTCCAATTGGCTCTGGGGTGGGTCGTTCACTGGGTTAACATGGTGGTCCGATCCCTTTTCCGGTGGCTCCTGCTTTCTCTGTGCTTCATTGTAAGTGTTCTCCTCTCTCTCTCTCTCTCTCTCAGTTCGGATAGAAGAGGAAAATGGGTGTAAGTGGTTTGAAGGTAAATTAGAAGTGTAATTTATTTTATATCTCGGGGGCTGATATTTTACAGTCAATGGAAAAAAAAAAATTGTTTGACTAAGTTTTCCAGCCAACCCAAACACTCATCATGGTGTAAAATATTTTCCGTATTCTTTTTACACCCGAAACAAACAGAGCCTTAAGGACCAAATGTGTTAGGCTGCTCTTGTTTCAATGTAAAATATTTTCTTCAATTTCAAGTGTTTGGTGTAACTTAAAATCTCTCTCTCTCTCTCCAACCTTTGTTTTGCAGCCACCACCACCCCTAACTAATCTGTGTTTTGTGACTACCACCACCCCAATATTGACCACCATTGAACTCTAAGATTTTTTTTCTAAGGGTGTCAATAATGACAAAACCAAGAATTTGTGGGTGGTGGTAAGTAAGTAAAAAATAAGATGATTATTTTATGTGTGTATATATATATATATACACACACAACTACCACATTATATACAATACAACTATATTGTATAATAGTTTAAAAAATTATTAATAGTTTAAAAATCGTTAAGATTGGTTGTGGAGCTTCCCATATTAGAGACTAAATTCATAATTTACTCCTTTTTTTTTTTTTTGTAGAGCCAAACAAGTGAAAATATGTTTCAAGATGTTTTTTAGGTTGCAAACAAAAAACTTAAAATATGAATTATCCTAAAAATATTTTCCACTGAAACATTTTCTCGTCGAAAGTAATCTGCACGCTAGTGGTACTATAGTAACTAATTATTACTAGTCGCTAACCCGTACAATGCACGGCAAAACTATTGATTATAAAAAAAAAAATTCAATAATGAATGAAGAATTTAAGCTATTACTTAAAAAAAAAAAAAATAGGGCAATGAATGAAGAGTTTAAGCTATCACCTATGCAATTTTTTTTGTGCATTTCAGTTAGATTTTAGACAATAATAATATGGTTATTACTTCTACTATTTTTGGGCTGAAATAAATTTTTTTTTTCTTGAATTGAAATAAAGTTATTTGTTTACTATTTTTTTTATGTCGGAATTTATTTACTGTTATTCTTAAGCTAAAATATTTAAAAATGATTATCTGATTATTTATTTAAAAGAAATATTTTTTATAAAATGATGTAATGGCATTTTTGTGAATAAAAAGGCGAGTGATGGCATTGTAAATGAAGTACCTTCCTAGAAACTTCCTTTCTACCCCTTCCAAGTGTCATAAATGTCATCTCATTTTTTTTTTTTTTTAACTCTTTTCGTTCCTCTTCTCAGACTACTCAAGTGTCTGCAAATCTATATAACACTCCTCCTTCATTTCATCTTCTTCGCTCAACTTTTTTTTTTTTTTTTTAATCAGTTTTCTTTTCTAACATCCGCATCATCAAATCCAAAAGAAGCTACTCAGTGAAAACACATTCTTCATTTAGCTTAAAAATTCATATTCTGTTTGGAATGAAAAAATTTCAACCGGAACGCCCGTACAGGCTGAATTTTGGAACGGAATAGAATAATGGAGTTACCTATACCATGGTTTTGAAACCTGGACCGTTCAAAGAACCGGAGAAGGAAGAGGTTCAAGATTTTCGAGGTCGGACCGAGGTCGAACCGTGATGATATCATAATTAATTTAATAGTTATTTAAAATATAGATAAATATAATAAA
>JARYZH020002473.1:0-15574 GCA_030021035.2 Notholithocarpus densiflorus | reverse complement strand
GTCTACAAAAATAAGAGTTGGCCCCCCAAATATTGGAATTAGTCTAAGAATACTCTTAAAAAAAATTGGTCTAATAGTTATAGAGGTATAACTTTATTTTTCGCAGTTCAATTTTTTATTGTAAAATGTGCTCTTATATCTGTTAAATATTTGATAAAGTTTGGCATCAAATATATTTGAATCTATCTTTTTCAACCCGTTATGTGGCGATTAACAAGTCATTAATTCATTAAAAAAAATTGTCACTAAAACTACACATGAAATGTGTCTTTAGTTGTCATATAATGGGTTAGAACAATGTAGCTTTAAATATGTTTGGAGCCTAACTTATTCCTCCAAGTTTTGGATCATTCATGTTTTTGAAAATTTCATTAGTTCAATTGAAAGATTTTTTACTTACTTTAGTATAAAATTTGATAATTTATATTTAAAATGAAACTTTTTAAGAATCTCACTATAAAAATGGAAAAAAAATAAATTTTATTTTATGAAAGATCGCTATCAAAAATAATTTTGATTGAAAATACTAAGCTCTTTATTTATTTATTTTTTTTGTGTGTATATATATATATAACTTATCAAATAAAAAAGTGTGTGCATATATATGTGCGTGTATATATGGTAAAAAAGAGTGTGTGTATATATATATATATATATATATGTGTGTGTGTGTGTGTGTGTGAATGTTGTCTTAATAAATATATTAGCATCGCAACTTGACCCCAAACAAAAATTCATGACTCCGCCCTTGGAATCATCGATCCAAAAATTGTACGAACAAATCACATGTCTAAAAGGAGATCGATCATTGAGTCGTCATTGACCCATCCCCACTTGCGGTATAGACGTCTATAATTCCAAGCACCTAGAGCTAGAAATTAGAATTTTCAAAGAATGCTATCGGTGCAATGAATGTTTTGCAATAGGTCAAGTGTGGAATAACGGAACATCTATACGTGTTGAATTTTCTCAATAATAATAATATTAATATTAATAGCAAAGTCCTACTTCTACTATAGAAAGAAAAGCATAATTAAGAAAATAAGAATAAATTTTATCCTAATTCAACTAGGAAAAAGGAAATAACATAAAATATTTTAAAAAATAGTAAAATTTAGATACAGTACCTTATATACAGTACCTTAGGTATCTCTTTTAAATTGTTGGTTTTTAGACCCCTTAAAACCACAATTGGATTAACCTATGTAATTAGCCAAGTGATTAACCTATGTAATTAGCCAAGTGATTAACTTAGTCAAATTAACAAATCTAGGTTAACACAAATATATCATAACATGCAAAACAATGGAAAATAAAGAACACACGATATGATGACCCAAGAAACCAAACCAGTAAAAACCTGGGGAGAATTTAACCTAACTATCCTCAAGGTAAACTTGAATCCACTATCTTGAAAGAATCGAAGTTCATACAATAAGACTTACAAACTCCCCGTTTGACTTCTTATTGCTACCCACCAGTAGAACTTACTGACACGACCACGTGCAAGCTCCGAGACCACGGACTCCTTCTTTCTTGGATTCACCACCAGATACAAGCACCCACACTTGTTTTTCTTTAGGCTTCAATGGCAGCAACTGAGTTAATCATCAAAGTGTAGATCACATCTTCTCCTTGAAAACCCTAAGCTTTGTGTAAAGGAAAGCTCCTCTAGATCTTACAAGAGATTTACACAAAACAGCAATGTGAGCAACCTTAGAGAGGTTTTGGGTACAAAACCCTAAATACAAAGAAGGCACAAGAGGCACTCTAATCTCTCTCTCTTCAGTTTCAAAAACGTGGCTTAGGGTTTCTTTTATATAGTGGGAGAAGTAGATCTAAAACCCTAATCCTTAATGGGCTTAAGCTGCTGTTTGGGTCAACTTAAAATTCTGCAGATACGATTTTCGATTGATCGAGCCTGTTCTTCGATCGATCGAACCAGGCAAAATATGAAGTCTTCTTCCTGCAGCTTGTATGTTTTTGAATCTTGACTTGAATCACCTTGAGCATTGTCTAATAAACCTATAGACTCTAAGATCTATATCTAGACAAGTTTGTGTTCACGATTTGCCAATTGTTCTAAACATTTAGAACCTAACAAACTCCCCCTTTGGCAATTCATGACAAAACTTTCATACATAATGAAATGCTTAAATACAAGAACAACCCAATACTAGGGGTGTGCATGGGTCGGGTTGAGAGGATTTTTTGACCCAACCCACCATGGTGGGTCAAAAAAAATCCAACCCAACCCAACCCATCACATAAATCCAACCCAACCCAACCTAACCCACATGGATCGGGTTGAACCCATGGGTTTGACAAAAAAAATTTTTTATTATTATTAAATTGAGTAGAAAAAAATATAAATATTAATATATTAAAAAAACCCAAAGATTAGTATCAATGTAATTCATTAAAGGCAAACAACACTAATGACTAAACAACAATAGTAATTTATTAGGGTTTGTGTGAACTAATTGGTTTTTATATAGGATAGGAAGAACTGGTTATTTTAAAAAATTTATTAATTATATAATATATTTTATATATATATATTAAATTAGTATTAGTAGGAGAAACCGAGAAAGTGCTGCTCTACAGCTAGTTTTTTTTTTTAAATTATTAAATATGTAATATATATTTAAATATATATATAAGTGCCCTACAGCTGGTTTTAAAAAAAAATTTATTAAATATATATTAAATATGGGTGGGTCGGTGGGTCGGGTCGGGTTTGGCAAGTTTGTAATTTTATGACCCAAACCCAACCCGACCCGCTATAAAAAAAATTTTTGTAACCCAACCCAACCCACCAAACCTAAAAAACCGACCCAACTCGGCGAGTCGGGTTGGGTCGGGTCGGGTTTGGCGGGTTGGTGGGTTTTCTGCACACCCCTACCCAATACAATAAAATGCCCATTACAACAAATTCAACCTAACTACTATGCATCAGTTGCAAGTGTAGACAGCAGCTCAATTGAATCAATCTGTATATTTCCTGAAACACTAAACAAAACCCATAAACGCATGTGTGACAGAAAAACAGTAAAACATACAAATATGCAAACTAACTCTCCCCCTAAGTTAGATACAACAAAAAAATGTTCAACTCTCCCTAAACAGAACATTCTTGTATTTTCCACACATATTCCCACATTTATTAAATCTCCCCCTTTTTGTCATATATTGACAAAGACAACTCAAAAGAGTAAACATACGCAACAAAGGATAAAAGAACATAGAGAATCAAGGAAACACAAAACAATTCAACACTATAGAAAATAGAGACAACTCCCCCTATGAAGAGCAACAACTCCCCCTATGAACCACAAAGGTTAAAAAAATTTCTCCCCTTATAAAAATAGGAAAAACAAAACAAGTTTTGGGAAAAACAGTTTTGGGGAAAAATAAAGGGGGTGGGGATAAATAAAAAGACACAAACCAAGTTTTTTTTTTTTTTTTTTTTAAAAAAAAAACTAAGTTGAGGATACACATGAAGAAAAAATATTCTCTCTTTCAATAAATGCAAACTTGACACTATGTGTCCCATAAACAGTTGTAGGAGTAGAGAAATATTTGCACATTGATTATCCATCATATCTCTTTAGAATAATATTTCTGCAGTTCACACATAAAAATAGCATATACTAAAAAGTACATAACTCAAAAATTAATCAATCAATTTTTAAATCAAGTTGAGTACCCAATTTAGCAAAGTGTATGCATGTTATGTGTGAAAACAATGAGAGTTATGACTGCAAAACTGTAAGATGGATACAAAAATCAATGCAATGCATGTGAATCCTAAACACAAATGATGCATAAAAAATATTTTGGTCAAAAACATAGAAACTGAAAATTTTTCAGTTGCGATCGATCGAGAATCGATCGAACATCAATCGAGTCAGGCAGACTCAAACCAAAAATTTTAATCGCAATTTCGATTGATCGAAAAACAGGTTCGATCGATCGAAAGTCTGGAAAAATCAGATTTTTGAAAAACAGAGCATTTTAATGCATAAACTCCTCAAAGCACATTGTTTTATAAAAAAATGCATGAGTATGAGACGAAAAGTTTTTTCAAAAACACTTGAATTCAACCCAGATCTTCCAAAATCAAGATTTTCAATCAATTTGTCCCCAAAGCGCAAACATTAAACACATTTTGCATTAAAATGAAGGAACTTTTAATCTTGGATGGCCACAACAAAATCACACACAATATAATATACCAAGTTTAGCAAAGAGTAACTTGTGTAGTATGTACAACTAGCAAAAGCTTGAGATACATGTGAGGTGATATGTGAATAGCAATCAATCACAAATTTTACAAAATTCATCACATAGAATTTAAAAGAGACTATCACCTAAAGAGTTACATCATATAACTCCCACATCTCCTAGAACATAAGCTTGCAATCATGTAAGTTTCTTAAATTTTGCCTCATAATATACACACCAATTTTAATTTATTCAGAAACTTATTAAAAAGCCAGGATAATGTACACACCAATTTTAATTATGTGATTTGGCATCAAGCCTAATAGTACACACCAATTTTAAGCATTAAGCAATTAAACCGAGGCTACACCTTATGTTCTTTTTGTGCATGTGCTACACTTTCTCGAGCACAAAATCTTACGATATGCACTAAGGTGTTCATGATTGGCTAGTGAACAGTGATGAGATGATTATTTATGCCTTTCTCAAAAGGATCAAGTCCAATAGTCAAATAACATGTGACTTCAAGATTAATACAAAGTGATAAACACCATAAAATCTTTCCCACACAACATGCACTACAAAGCTTCAACTAGTCAAGTGCAATAAATAAGCTCATCAAAGCTAAACAAGGTACATAAACTTGTTATGTAAAGATAATATGGCCAATCCTTGATTATAAATCCAAGATGTGAAATACAAAACACAAAAATCTTTTTGGTTTTAAAAACTATATGACCAAAAACAAAAAAAGCACATATTATGCTAAATGAACAATACAAATGAAATGCATGACAGTACTTAACTAAGCTATAGAGGGTACACAAGCAAGAAGTATCAATTTCTTAATTAACCCTTGAGTACATGTACAAATTAGTACATACTCACACAAAATCAGAAATAGCTTAGCACTTATATAACACATACTATTCAAGTTTCTCCATAATGTCAAGCATGTTCTAAATCAAGAGAGAGATATTATAACTCATGTAATCCTCAAGAAAAATAAAACAAGACTCAAAAACAGAAACAAAACATGTCCACAAATAATTGAAAGAATTAAATCAGGGACAAGTCAGCAACACTCACCTAAGAGAATCTTTTCTCACCCATCTAGCACGAGTTTTCGGTTTTGTAGGTGAAAATCCATGAGAAGCAGAGTGTATTTGAGGTATTACACCAATCTTCTGAGATAGACTGAAATCTTGCAAATTCCTTTCATAAGCCAACAAGCTTAAATTTTTAAAAATAATATGAAACAATTTATATGGACTTATGGCAGGAGAAATATCATCACATATCCTAAATTGAAACACAGAATGCTTAAATTTCAATTTATGACAATTAGGACGAATGTGACCACAGACACCACAAAAGTGGCAAATAGGAACAAATTTAGGAACATCAGTATTCCTAACAACAAATCTTGTCTCAAATTTTGGTTTTTGTCTCAACAAAGAACAATTTGGTCTAATATGACCAACAACACCACAAAGGTGACAGGTAGGCACAAAAACAGATTTTTTATGCTCTCTAACAGTAGGTTTAGACATAGGTTTAGAAACTTCAGCGTCTACATCAGAACTTTTACCTTTGTCTAACCTAGCAAAATAAGTCTTTTCTTTATTATTCCTCTTAAAAGGAGGGATATAAACTTTCTCAGTTTTAGGCTTAAGAGAAACAGAAACACTTCTGTTATCAACAACAGGCTTGGTACTAGTTAAATTTTCAGTTTTAGCTTTAAATTCAACTAACTCTTTTTCCAAGCTTTTCATCTTCTCATCTTGAGAGGAAATTTGATTTCTCAAAAATTCATTCTTTTTATTAGATTCATCTAATCTAACAATCAATTCCTATTTTTCAAGATTAGCCAATTTTAACTCTTCCTTGAATTTCTTAGCAATTTTCATAGATTTCAATAATTCCTTACGAAGAGTTTCACAGGCATCAATAAAATCAACAAAAGCATGAGCAGAAACATGATTAGAAAGACACTTCAAATTATCCATGACAACAGGGGTCAAGGATCAGCTCTTAGATCAAAAGATCTAAAATAAAAGAGCTACCCGCTCTGATTCCACTTGTTGGTTTTTAGACCCCTTAAAACCACAATTGGATTAACCTATGTAATTAGCCAAGTGATTAACTTAGTCAAATTAACAAATCTAGGTTAACACAAATATATCATAGTATGCAAAGCAGCGGAAAATAAAGAACACACGATATGATGACTCAAGAAACCAAACCGATAAAAACCTGGGGAGGATTTAACCTAGCTATCCTCAAGGTAAACCTAAATCCACTATCTTGAAAGAATCGAAGTTCATACAATAAGACTTACAAACTCCCCGTTTGACTTCTTATTGCTACCCACCAGTAGAACTTACTGACATGACCACGTGCAAGCTCCGAGACCATGGACTCCTTCTTTCTTGGATTCACCACCAGATACAAGCACCCACACTTGTTTTTCTTTAGGCTTCAATGGCAGCAACTAAGTTGATCATCAAGGTGTAGATCACATCTTCTCCTTGAAAACCCTAAGCTTTGTGTAAAGGAAAGCTCCTCTAGATCTCACAAGAGATTTACACAAAACAGCAATGTGAGCAACCTTAGAGAGGTTTTGGGTACAAAACTCTAAATACAAAGGAGGCACAAGAGGCACTCTAATCTCTCTCTCTTCAGTCTCAAAAACGTGGCTTAGGGTTTCCTTTATAGAGTGGGAGAAGTAGATCTGAAACCCTAATCCCTTAATGGGCTTAAGCTGCTGTTTGGGCTGACTTAAAATTCTACAGATACGATTTTCGATTAATCGAGCCTGTTCTTCGATCGAACGAACCAAGCAGAATATGAAGTCTTCTTCTTGCAGCTTGTATGTTCTTGAATCTTGACTTGAATCACCTTGAGCATTGTCTAATAAACCTATAGACTCTAAGATCTATATCTAGACAAGTTTGTGTTCACGATTTGCCAATTGTTCTAAACATTTAGAACCTAACATAAATTACAGACACCTATCCAATTAAATAATTCTGTTAACAGGAGGTTAATGCTTAACATTTTTTTTTTTCGCTGTCTCTTTTAGATCTCCCACAGCCAAACTTCTCATAGATGCGTTGAACCCATTATTAGAAAACCTAGGAGAAAAGAAAACCATTGATCCTCTTCAACTTTTCACACTCAAAGAAGGAGAAATTTGGCTTAAGTGAAGTTTCGAAAAGAATATCATTGAAACGTCCCAGCATTCTTTAGAGGGAAAAACCGGTGCAAAGAATGAGTTCAAGTGTAAATACAGGGGATAAGGGAGACGAACAGGTCAACCTTATAAACAAATATTCATTCACCGCCTTAACCAAGAATACAAACAAATTTGGCTTTATATCATAATGAAAATAATGGGATTAATGGAGAAGATTGCTCTTTGTCCTTCTTTGCTTGATTTCGTTGAGAAATTTGAGAGTTTGAGTGCGAGAAGTCAAAAACTGTTGAAGGATTGTCAATTTAAAGAAACCATTAGATTCTTATGAGATTGTGAGGGAAAAATCTGAGTTTTGTTGTCGATGTGATGCTCATGAGCCAGTCCCTTGGCCATTCTTTGCTTGGTTTTGATTAGAACTCAGAGAGTTTGGGTTTGAGAAGCATAATAGCCATTAGGTTCTTTTGACATCTGGCTTCTGAGATTGTGCATGAGATTGGCTTCTGAGTTATAGGTCTTCTCATTGAAAGAGACGGTGAAAAAAAGAAAAAAGAAAATAAAGAGACTGCGTTAAACTCCTGTTAACTGAGTTATCTAAGCATACAGGTTTCTACAATTTAAAAGGGGTACTTAAGATACTATATATAAGGTACTGTACCTAAGTTTTGCCCTTTAAAAAATTATCTTCTGCTCAATCAACTAATCTAATCAATTTCCTTGGGTTGAGGAAAACGCATCCTAGAGTTTTTGTGACAATCTTCCACGATCTATTGGAACCCCAAATAATCCTCTCCACATCCTATTATTTTCTGCAAGACAAGACAAATCAATGTGCTACTTATTAATATTTTCTCACTCATAATAAATCATATTGAATGAATTCTTATTCTTGAGAATTTTGGGATACATAACGGATATCCTAAAGATGAATCCATGCATACATCTATAAAAGCTAGATTTCCTTCTACACAAAGTTTACCCAACAACAATCTTGCACATTGCTTGTTCAACTCTACTAATTCTTGTTCAAAAAAATCTTTCCAAAAATTATTAAGAATGTTTTCCATTAATCTTTCCAAATGCATACTAAGTTTGTCACTAGCAAAATTTGAGAGAAACTCATCACCCTCAATGAAATCATAATGTTGTATGTGTTTACGTTCAAGCTATGGGAGATGGAAACTTCGTTCATCAATAATCCATCAATCCATGCCTATTGAACTTGAAAGAAACCCATTAACTACAATGAAATCATGTATCCACGCATAATGATTCTTGTACTGCTGAATAATTGTAATCAATAAAATCGACAACCTCTTGTTCCTAAACGGAGGAAACCTCATCAACTGTACTAGGTAACGGGATCACCTTGTTTGTATATGACTTTATCTTCATCACATCCAATCTTGTCTCATTGACTATTCTCTTCAAGATAGTCATCATAAATTGATGGATAGGATAATCCTAGTGTACGGAACCAACTCTTTCAATGCATTCATCTTCCTCCTCGACGTAGCAATCCACCTCCACCTCAACATAACATGGATTTAGATGACAGTTTTGAGGCCAATCAAACCATTTCTCAATTCATTGAAAGAATGCCTCTAATGATGTGCATCGTGTGCAACATCATCGCATCCATACACATTATCTATGTCAACATGCCTTTACAATAACAAACTTTCACAAAGCCTTAGTTTTACAAGAACACTAGGTTAGTAGACAAAAGAATAGATAAAACCTCACAAAATAAACTTTTATAGTTTTATTAATAACAACTTAGGCTGCATTTGTTTTGGCTGAAAAAGATTTCAGGAAATTATTTTACACCCAGTAGCGTGTTTGGTAGAGCCTGTAAAATAAAGTCAAATGGAAAATCAACAACTTTGACCGGAAAATAAGCCCTTTAACCCGGAAAATATTTTACACTTCTATTTTACCTTCAAATGATTTCCAGACTCAGACACCGAAGAGAGAAAGAGAGAGAGAGAGAGAGAGAGAGAGAGAGAGAAAGAGCACGAAGAGAGAGAGAGAGAGAGAGAGAGAGAGAAAGAGCACGAAGAGAGACTAGAGAAAGTGAGATCGGGCTCGCGCCGTCGAGCTCAGACCACCGCCCCAAGCCCAGACGCGCCATTGAGCTCGCACCGACGAGATCTAGCCGCGAGATCGCGCCATAGAGCTCGCACTGCAAGATCGCGCTGGGGAGATCATCCCGCCAAGATCGCACCCCTCTAGATCGCACCGTGAGATCGTCCCGCCGCCCTCTAGATCAAGCTCTTTTCGTCTCAATCTCGGCGCCGCCTGAAGCCTACTGCCACTAGACCGGTCTCGTCGCCCATGACCAGCCCATGACCCACCCATGACCGATCTCTTTCTTTCTCGATCTACCTCTCCCTTTCCCTCGATTTGCGATCGCTCTCTCTTCCTCCTCCCTCTCTCAGTTTGACCGAATGGTTTTGTGTATTGAGAATGGTTTTGTTTTGATTTTTGTTTCTTTAAAAGTTTACATATTGCAATTTTCTATTATAAAATTTGTTTGGAAGCTGAGAAAATATGAGAAACTAGTAGAAAATTTGCATTTTCAAAATGTTACCAAACACTTGAAATTATTTTCTAATATAATTTTTAAAATGCAACCAAACACTAGAAAATATTTTCCTTTCCCGAAAATATTTTCACCTGAAATTATTTTACACCCGGAAAATATTTTACACTAAAACAAACGCAGCCTTAATATATTATACACTTGTTTAGCTTCTTTAGTGTAAACTACCTGTAGTTTAGGCAGCAAAAGCTTGCAACTTCAACACTGCTGCACTTTCTACTCATCTTAACAATATAGAGAATAGAATCACTATTCAACTAAAAAAGGGAAATAAAGCCAAATTCATTAAGGAAAAGATAAATAACATAGAGTATTAAAAACTATCTTCCACTTAATCAACTAATATGCATCACTAGCATATTCAATACAACAACTAAACTTTCTTTGGCAGTGCGTAGGAAGAGAGAATTGACAATATGGCGGTGCATACGAATGCTGGGAGAAGGAGGTTAGCTGCAGCAAATCCCTTACTTAGATAGTTGTTGAAATGTTCGTTTGATTTATCAATTAAGTGTGACTTTCCATCTATGCTAGCACCAAGTCCTGCTGCTGCTGCACTGAGTAATAGGTATGATATAACCTGCTAAAGCGATTCAAGGTCAAAACTCTAAAATTAAAATACAACAAAGTTGTTACATAGGGCTTCTTCTTTTTTCTTTTTTTTCTTTTGCTAAAATAGTAGTTATTATCGGCCACTCTTCGAAAGTTTATTACTAAGAGTAGGAAATTCTTTCAAATTGGTATAGAAGAAAATTTTATCCATTGATAAAACAATAAGTTATGATGTTTCCTTTTTCTCTTTTGCAAAATGTGAAACTTGAAATAATGCGTAATGCCGACTTTAAGAAAATTAAAAATGGAAGCTATTTAAACACAAAATAAACGTAAAAAATCAAACAATTCCATGCCAAAATGAAATTAGTACCATAACAATATGATGATTGTACCTTGTCACCATAAAATTCAAATATAATGAATTTGTGGCTCTCCATCACGATTTGGAAGATTACAAATGCAATTGTTTGCAAAATGGTATATCCAATGCCGATGATGCTTGCAGCAAACATGTAGCTGCAATTTAACATGAAAATTTAAATTGTTAATTTTGTTTTAGTAATCATTCTTGTTTTTTCATTGGAATGTATATTTCAATACCGGCTATTATTTGTGTGCCAATATAGAATTACTGCTAATATATATATATATATATATTTATATGATAATTTGATAATTATAATAATAAGAAAGGGGGAGTTGAACCCTGATTTTTCTAATAAATAAGAACAACGTACCTTTGAGTTACAGCACTCTTCTTCTCAACAACAACAACAACAACAACAACAAAAAAGAGTTACAACACTCTTGATTATATATATACATTTATAATACCAAATAAATTTACCTAAGTTTTCATCACATAGTTTTAAACAATATCAAACTATCAATTCTAATTCTAATAATACACATTCTTAATACCATTATTATAGTATCCTATAAATTTATGATGGATCAAAGTTTAATATAATAGGACTATAGGAGAGCTTAATAACATTGAATTCAGCTTGTATAGTCTTTATCGTTTAAACGTGAAAGAGAGATACCCCTTGACTGAAATAATTCCAGGATGAAGCACTTTCTTCTTTTCTTATTTGAGAAAGAAAACACTTTCAATTAAGTGTATGTTATTATAAAAAAAATGAATAAAATGAATAAAACGAATAAATTAAATGATTTTTTTTAGCACAGTAAATGATATCGTTTTATGATAGAATCAATATATTATTATATTATCATTAAAAGTAAATGGTAGAGTATAAATCGTCTATATATAAACCAAAACAAAAACAAAAAACTAATATTATCAACAACAACAAAAATAATAATTACTGTAAAACTAAATTGATAATGGACCATGGTAATCGAATTATAAAAATAATAATAATAATGGACCATGGTAAAGAGAATAGCTAAAGATAATTCTGCATAAATACTGCAAAAATGATGATATAAATACTAGTGCAATAATGGTGATATAAATGAATTTTTCAGTGCTTACTCGTAGCTTTCATACTTCGAGAAGATATAAGTTAGGCCATCTTGTTCATAGGTATTACTGTATTACCATTGTTAAGAAGGATTACGAATGATAGTAATAGGAAAAGTAAAGATATGCCCCTCAACGAAAGAATAGCAATAAGAAATTTTGGAAGTGCCATCTTCGACTAGTTAAAGCTGTTCTATGCTATAAAATTGGGACCAATTGTTCTCACATTTATATATGAGACTCGAGTTGAAGGTTGTGCCGTGCATCCACTTCCCCCTCGATCGTTACCTGTACGTAGTTCACCATGATCACTACGACAAACTCGAGGACTCCCCTAGAAATCATTGAAAAAGACAATTATCTATGGAAAAAGCCGGCCCTTGATAAAACCAATTGCTCCTCGAATATATAATCCCCCCACTTGGTTTGGGGGCCATTTTTTCTCTATAAAATTTCAAGCTTTTACGGCTATCTTGCTCGCATCTCTTTGGACCGTTTCATCTGTCAGGACTCAGGAATCTGTTTAGTTTCTTGTTGCTATCAATAATTTGACTTAAAATTAAAATTATAAGAAACTCAGGAATCTGTTTAGTTTCTTGTTGTTATCAATAATTTGACTTAAAATTAAAATTATAAAAAAAAAAAAGAAAAAAGAAAAAGAAAAGAGGTTTGACTTATGAATGACTTCTAGGAGGGCGGGGGAAAGTGAACTTTTACCAAAATCATGTCTTTTTTTTCTTTTCTTTTTTTATGGATTTTACTAATGGATGAGTATTTGCATCACTCAATACAAAATAGAAAAAGTGCTCAATTTTACACATTTAAACCTAAAATTGCTTGCATCAATCAAGTTAAAAATATGTAAATTTGCAAAGTAACAATGTCAATTTACATTGTCATTATTCATTTTGCATATAGTTTTTTTTTTTTTTTTTACATATCCTAAAAATTAAAAAAAAATAGAATTGAAAAAATAGAATAGATGGTGATTGTTGTATGTGAAGAAAGAAAAAAAAATTTAAAAATCAAGAAAAATTAATATTTTAATGAAATAGAATATAGAATAGATAATCAGGTGTGAGTGTTTTTGAAAAGTAGTTGTATAAAATAGAAAACGTAAGCTCTAATGTTAAAATAAATAGAAATTTTTGCACAAACTTATACAAATGCTTTAAGAGAATTTATTAATGAATTATTTTAAGAAATGTTTTTATGAGAAAAAAAAAATTTATTTACACTTTTATCAATTTTCTATAAAAGTAATATCAAAAAATTTCTAAAATAGTTTATTAATAAACATTTTAAGGGTACCAGTTAACCGAACTTTTTTTTTAATACAAAAATCATGTCTTTTGGCTAGATTATGAGTTCTTGAATTCTCAAAAAGAATTGCATATAATCACGTAATGACTATTTGTAGAAGTGCTTTTCTTATCGTGGAAATCGTTTTATTCAACGGCTTCTTTTAAAAGTGATGACCTTTGGCAAATGTTAAGAGTTAACCGGCTTTGGCTAAATTTACATTTGCTAGCTAAGTCAGCTCTTTATAAATTACCCATAAAATAGCTTCGTGATTTTTCACAAAGTTTAATTTAGTTTTTTTTTTTTAAATTGATAATGCAGTAGTTGATTCATTAAAAAATGAAACATCAGCCCTGACTTTACTAAATTGATTTAACACAATGGCTTAAAACCGGGAACACTAATGCCGTTGACTTCGAATCTAGCGCCAAAAGAACAGAAGGCACGAGTGATGAGGAGCATAGGAAGTTCATGACTTCATGTAAAGCAGTGAAAATACAAGGGCAGAGTAAATGACACATTCCATCTTAGAGCAATTGCATCATTCCAGCTAAATTTTTGTCTATTTTATATTAAGAATTTACTTTTTTTTTTTTTTTTTTACACAACTACTTTCTAAAAACATTCACATCAGTCTATCTATTCCAAACATTTATTTCAATATAATATTCAATTTTTCATTATTTTTTTATTAATTCTTTCAATCTTCTCTCACAAGTTACAGACTCTCACAACTGCCACTAAGGGTGTGTGCTGGTCGGATTTGGTGAGTAAAGATCAATATTTCTATCCAATTTGCCACTAACAAGTTAGGAAAAACTAAATCCACCACTGACCCACCGAATTCTAAATCCGATGAATTGGTTACAAATTTTGGCGGTTTCAACTCGACGGACTAGGCGGGTTGACATTATTTTTTTAATAAACTACAAAGTATATATACTTACATACAAGGATAACCAACATTAGTGCCTAAACTAAGCGTATTACAAACTATAAGAAGTTAAGAACTACTAAGAGTGTTGGGAAATTTATACCTCGGTTGATAGAATTAACAAGTTTTAAACTCAAGTTGTTAATTAAATTTATTATGAATAAAACTTGTTAAAACAAACAAACATCAATATCATGTCAAAATCATAGAGCGGAAAAAATAAATAAGACAAAATATGATGACCCAGGAAAACCAATGAAACAAACTAGTTTCACAGTAAAAAATCTGAGGGGAAACCTTCCCGAAAAGCAATTCACTATAGTAAAGAGAAGTTTCAGATCTAGTACAAAACCTTTGTCCCTAGACTCTACAATCCTCGTAGATGAACTCACAGCAGAAACCTTCTACCGCTTCAGAACCTCTGAACTCTTCAGTATATGAATGCCACCCTTTGATGCACTAATCCCAGTATGTGACTAACCAATTGCGCGGATCCCAATACGCGACTTAATCACCAACTAAAAGAAGATGTTGGCTGCAAAGTTCTTCACTTTATCAACAATGAAGATCAAGAAGCGCTTGGTTACAAAACCCTAAGGCGCAAAGATGCAGTAGCTTCTTTCAGAGAGAATAAGGCATCGGTCACCTTTTGCATTCATTCTCCTTGTATTCTCTTATGTGACGGCCTCTAAAATAAGCCTTATATAGGTCTAGGGTTGTGAAAAAAGAAACCATACACAAATACAAAATCTTGGGCCGAAAATCAGATCTGAAAATCTAAATTCCCGTAACCTCGATCCATCGGGAGGTGTCGAGGAGGTGTCGAGATTTAAACTTCGACAGATACAGCTATCGAGAAGCTATCGAGGAGCTGTCGAGGAGACAGGAGCTTTCTCGATCGATCCACCAGCTATCGAGAGGTGTCGAGATTGCAATATCTCTCAACTGAAGAGCTCGATAGATAGCCTAGCTGTCGAGAGGTGTCGAGCAGCTGTTGAGCTATCTGTCCGCAGGTGTCAAGCTATCTGTCCAGCTTTAATGAACAGTTTTTCTTCACTTGTTTCTTGATCCAATCTTCATGGCTTTAATACTAGACTTGAACAACATGTTTCTTAAAGTATTAAACACATCCTAAATCTATCCAAATACAAGTAAAGTGCGTTTTGTCAAAGAATTAGCCAATTACATAAAATAATGACATATGTACACAAACACACTACTGCGACTTAAATAATGCTCCCAAGTGCAGGATTGTCGCGAAGTAAT
>JARYZH020002472.1:0-15584 GCA_030021035.2 Notholithocarpus densiflorus | reverse complement strand
TAGATCAAGGTTTACACCTGCTCGGTGATGGTAATCGAACCGAGGATCAGGCTTCTGTCCTTATCGGCTCAGATGGAATTTGAGAAGTGAAACACGACGATGTGAACCAGGAACAGCAATAATATAGGAGAAAATGTTTCCACGTTATAACTGACCCGAGCTTTAGGTTACAATTGATTAGTGATAAAACCTCTTTAAATTATATATGTTCCACGGTCGAGGGAGTGGTCTCTCGTCTAGCCCCTCCAGATAATACGACCCTGCGCCCGCGACAGCAGTGACCCTGTAGGGTCCCTCCCAGGTCGGGGCCAGCTTCCCAGCATTTGTTTCCCGCATTTTTCCCACTGCCTTTCGTAGCACCAGGTCCCCGGCGCTGAATTCCCTTGCCTTTACGTCTTGGTTGTACCGCCGCGCTATGCATTGTTGATACTCGGCTAGTCGTACGGTGGCTGCTTCCCGGAATTCGTCTAACAGGTCCAAATGCTCCGTCATCCGCGATCCGTTCAGTGCTGGATTGAATCCGCCCACGCGCGCACTGCACAGGTTTACTTCTGCCGGTATCACAGCTTCCGCTCCGTACGTCATGGAAAATGGGGTTTCTCCCGTGGAGCGCCTGGGGGTTGTCCGGTAAGCCCACAACACATTATACAGTTCTTCGGCCCATCTTCCTTTCGCCCCGTCCAACCTTCTCTTCAGCCCGCTCAAAATTGTCTTGTTAACAGCTTCAGCTTGCCCATTGCTTTGAGGATAGGCCGGGGTGGAGTATCTATTCTTGATGCCGAGATTGGAGCAGAATTCGCGAAAGGCCTTGCTATCAAACTGCAGGCCATTATCCGAAATAAGAGAGTCCGGCACGCCAAACCTAGTGACTATGTTTTTCCACACGAATTTTTTGACGTCTGCGTCCCGAATGTTAGCCAGCGCCTCCGCTTCTGCCCACTTAGTGAAGTAATCGACTGCCACCAGAACGAACCTCCTGTTGCCCGTGGCACGGGGGAACGGGCCCAAAATATCCAGCCCTCACTGCGCAAAAGGCCAAGGACTGCTGACCGGGTTCAGGTGTCCTGCTGGCTGGTGTATCAAGGGGGCGTGCCTTTGGCACCCTTCACACTTTCGCACGTATTCGGCGGCATCCTGTTGCATCTTCGGCCACTAAAATCCTTGTGTCATCGCTCGGTGAGCTAACGAACTTCCCCCTACGTGGCCGCCACACACGCCTCCATGCAGTTCGGCTAGCAGTTCGTTTACCTTCCCGGGATGTAGGCACAACAGGTACGGCCCCCCGAAGGATCTCCGATAGAGCTTCTTATCTGCCGACAACCAATAGCGAGGGGCCGTCCGTCGGACTTTACCGGCCTCCTTTTCGTCATCCGGGAGACGATCTTCGGACAAGAAGTCCATAATCGGGTCCATCCAGCACGGGTCATGCGCCGAAATTGTTGTAACACTGATTCCGCTGACGTGGGCGTTGGCTACGGCCCTGATACTTGGCTCCGTTACGAGTTCAACCTTAATCATTCGGGGGATGCTGTCGGTCATTGCCGAGGCTAACGTAGCCAAGGAGTCCGCATGCCTGTTCTGCCCTCGGGTAATGTGGACCACCCTCGCCATAGAAAACTTGCCCATGACCTGTTTTACTACCCGTAGGTACTCCTTCATCCGTGGGTCGCGAGCTTCGAAACTGTCTCGGACTTGGTTGACAACCAGACGCGAATCCGAGTAAGCCTCCACCTCCCGAGCACCCAGACTTAAGACGACATTTAACCCGGCGATCAAAGCCTCATATTCGGCCTCGTTGTTTGAGGCCTTAAACCCCAACTTGAGTGAGTGCTCCAATCGTATCTTCTCCGGAGTGACAATCACAATCCCAACACCAGCCCCCAGGGAGCTCGAGGCTCCGTCCACGAACACTCTCCACGGGGGACATTCTACGCGGCAGACCACCTCCCCTTCAGCCCTGGGGGAGAATTCAGCTACGAAATCTGCCAGTATCTGTCCTTTCACCGAGTTCCTCGGTCTGTACCGTATGTCGAAGGCCCCGAGCCGAGTTCCCCATTTAGCTATCCGCCCCGTGAAGTCGGACCTTCTTAACAACGATTGCAAAGGATACCCCGTTAATACGTACACGGTATGAGCCTGGAAATAGTGGGGCAACTTCCTCATGGCGTGAACTAGGGCTAGTATCAACTTCTCTAAAGGCAGGTATCTGATCTCGGCATCGACCAGGGTTTTGCTGATATAATACACCGGGTGCTGGACTCCTTTATCCTTCAACATCACGGCACTTACGGCGTGATCGAAAACTGACAGATACATGAATAGGTCCTCTCCGGGGTCCGGGGTTGTTAGCATGGGCGCATGAATAGGTCCTGGAAAGCTCTTTCACACTCCTCATCCCATTGAAACCCCTTCCATTTCTTCAGAAGCTGGTAAAATGGCCGGCAACGGTCGGCGAATTTGGAAATAAACCGATTAAGGGCGGCCAACATCCCGGTCAATACCTGTACCTCCTTGGGGTTACTCGGGGACCTAAGGCGCTTGACGGCTTCTATTTGTTCGGGGTTGACCTCAATCCCTCGGCCAGTTATTAAATACCCTAGAAATTTACCGGCATTTACCCCGAAAGAGCATTTCTCGGCATTAAGGCGTAGCTTATGTTGCCGTAGTACTTCGAACACCCCCCGGAGGTCCTCAATGTGCCGACTTTCCTGTTTACTTTTTACCACCATGTCATCGATGTACACTTCGACCGTGCACCCAATCTTATCTCGAAACATTCTCGTCATCATTCGCTGATAGGTGGCACCGGCATTTTTTAACCCGAAAGGCATCACGGTGTAGTGGTAGTTGGCATCCGGAGCGATGAATGCAGTCTTTTCTCGATCCTCGGGCGCTAGTGCAATCTGGGGGTACCCTTGGAAGGCGTCAAGGAAACTCATCCTCGGGTGGCCATACGTAGAGTCCACTAATTGATCAATCTTCGGCATCGGGAACGGATCCTTTGGACATGCTCGGTTTAAGTCCGTGAAATCCACACACACCCTCCACTTGCCGCTCTTCTTCTTTACGACGACGGTATTCGCCAACCACTCCGGGAAATAAATCTCCTTTATTGCCCCCGCCTCATTCAGCTTGTGGACTTCTGACTTAACTGCTTCGATGTGCTCCCTAGCCGATCTCCTCGGTCTCTGTTTCTTAGGGGGAAATGATGGGTCTACGTTAAGTCTATGGCTGATAAATTCGGGGTCGACCCCGGGTACTTCATACGGGGACCAGGCAAATACATCGGCATTCTGTACCAGCAGCAACAGCGTCTCTATTCTGTCCTGCTCCCCCATGCTTGCCCCTACTTGAAAGTACCTACCGAGGTTCGGCAATATTTGGACTCTGATCAGCTCCTCGGTACAACTAGCCCCCATTTTCCCTTGGGGCTCATGTAATTGCTATAACGATGCATCTTCCGCGTTCTGTTCACCCTGTTTGTCCTTCCAGCTGACTGCTGTGACCAGGCATTGTCTGGCAACCCTCTGACTTCCTCGGACTGTTGCCACTCCATGATCGGTAGGAAACTTGATTTTCACATGTAACGTGGACGGTACAGCTCCCATGACGTGGATCCACGGCCTTCCCAGTATGGCCGTGTACGGAGAAAATGAACTGACTACGATGAAGGTTACCATCACCTCCTTTCCTTCCATGCTGACGAGGAGGGAAATCTGTCCCTCGGGAATCACGACTCTTCCGTCAAATGAAACGAGCGGCGCGTCATACTTCGTCAGATCCTGGCTCTTCAACCCGAGTCCCTTGAACAAGTCCGGGTACATCACGTCGGCCCCGCTTCCTTGATCTATCATCACCCTCTTGACCAGGAAGCCACTTATCCGTGCCGTGACTACCAGTGCGTCATCGTGCGGCTGAACCGTTCCCTCCAAATCCTCTTCATCAAACGCTAAAGCTTCCCGAGCGAGTTTTGCCCTTTTCTCGGGTAGTGTCCCGCCCGGGGACCTCTTTGCGGGTACAACTGTCAATACCCCCCTTTTGGCCGTAGTCGTACTCCTCGGGGCTGCGTGGATTACCTCAATCACTCCCAACGGCGGGGGCGGGGGGATTCTTCCCTGCTGAGCGCCGTGACCAGCGCCCCGATTTTCAGGATCTGCCACGAACTCCTTCAAGTGTCCTGCCCTCACCAACTGTTCCAAATGGTCTTTCAACACACGACACTGCTCGGTGGTGTGTCCCTTGTCTTTGTGATAGGTGCAGTAAAGGTTTTGGTTCCTTCGGGTGGGGTCACCCCCCATCTTGTTCGGCCATCTGAAGTAAGGCTCGCTTTTTATTCGATCTACGATCTTATGCACGGGCTCTTTAAATGTCACGTTTACCTCGCCCACCTGCCATTCTGGTTCCAGTGCCCTTAAATCTTTCCGAGGCCTTTGCTGAAAACCGGTTTGCCGAGGACGGCTCATCAACGGGGCCTTACCTTTGCTTTGCATCCTATCGTCCTCCAGGCGCTTGTACTCCTCAATTCGCCTCATGAGCTGCCTCATATCCTCGGGGGGCCTCTTCGTTAATGACTCCCGTAGCTCGGAATCCTCGGGTAGCCCCATCCTGAAGGTGCTGGCAGCAATCTTCTCGTTCCCCCCACCGATCTCATTATAGAGCTCCCAGTACCGACTGGCGTAATTGCGAAGGGTCTCCCCGACCTTCATTTTCATAGACAAAAGGGCATCCACGGGTTGGGGCACCCGACTGCATGTTATGAACCGAACGCCGAATTCTTGGATCAGTTCGGCGAAACTGTGGATAGAGCCCTTCCTCAACCCATTGAACCATCTCAGAGCGGTCGAACCGAGGCTCGAGGGAAACACCTTGCACATCAATGCATCATTGTGCGAATGTAGAGACATCATATGGATGTAATGGCTGACGTGCTCCACCGGATCCGTTTTCCCGTCATAGGTGTTGAAGGGTGGGCGCGTGAATCTGTTCGGCATTAGGGCGCGTTCAATACCTTCCGAGAAAGGTGACCGGGCGGCTCTTCGTAGAGCCCTACTCATCGCATCCATGGCGGCGTTGCGGGGTCGTCGCTCTTCGGGGGAGTCTGAACCCCGGTCCACATACTCCCGAGAGCGCGAGCGATTCCTTTGACGGCGCGATTCCTGTGAGTGTGAGCGTCCCCGGTGATGACGGGATTCTTGCGAGAGCGAACGGTCCCTTCGTCGGCGGGAGCTGGATTGACCGGACACTGCGTCGTCTCGGTTTTCCCCCGTAGCCGACCTTCTATCTCGGTTTCCTCTGTCCCTTCTCTGGCGCCTGTCCTCTGCCCGCAACTCCAGATCCCTTACTAACTCGCGTAACCGTTCGAGCTCTTCATCTCTGTCGCCAAGTTGTCGGCGTCCTGAGGCCTCTGACGCCGTTTGTTGAGTCTGGTATGACCCCTCCCCGAGACCCGACCGCTCTTCCTCATGCCCCCTATCTTCGCGTCCCTTTTGCCTCCGTTCTCGCCAGGAGGATCCCCGAGAGCCCCCCTCGGAACCGCTCTCCGCGTGTCCCCCCGAGTGCCTCTCCGACATTCTCCCGTGGTTGAGTCTCTTCAGAACCACAGCGTTGTAGGAGATTTCCACAGACGGCGTCAATTGTGCGTGCCTTGGAGACGGGGTTGGCCCAACCTCAACGGGGCTCACAACCTATTTGTAATCTGGATATAGGATTTCCTACTTTGGGTAGTTCCCGGCACAGAGACTCCGCCGAGCTGATCTTTTACTCCCTTCCTTTCCTCTCCACCTCCCTCTTTTTTTCTTGCTCCATACCCAACTTACTGTATTTATAGCCTCAGATTGGTGGAAGGATATGATTACTCCCACAGTTAGTGCAATTGGGGGTCCAATATGGTTAATTGTAAGTGGGTTTAGGTGGGAGTGGCCTTGGAAATGGCTCCCACTTCGTGATATATTCTCGGCAGTGATGCTCCCCGGACAGGCCGGACAGGCCGAGCATAATTACGCTGCACGGTTGGAAGAGGACCGGTGTCGGCTTCTCGTCCGTCAGCCTTTCTCGGAGTATTCCGAGCATGGCCACGCACCTTTCACGAATGGGGGCTGGTATTCTGGGCCTGGTAAAATTCGAGGCGCTGGCCCATATCTTTGACCTATGCCCTAAGGCCCAAATGGGCCTGGGTACCCGGGGGCCGTACATATATTATTCGTTAAAATTCACAAAATAAGTTGTTACCTATTACGACATAAAGCTAAATTGAAAAATGAAAATTAAAAATAAATTTTTAAATCCACAAATTAGGATGCATTTAATTTTTAGCTTTAACTATTTGTGGTTATGACTTTAAAACATCATATGTTTTATTTAAAAAAAGAAAAAGAAAAAAGAGAGGCTATGAGCACACACGCATGGTGCATGTGGATAGGCTAGTAAGCACTGCCATTATCTTTGCTTTCAAAAAAATTCAGATTTTTATGCTAGATTTTCCGGGATTTAGATTTTTGGTGATTTAATAGAATTCTAATTTTTTTGAAAATACATAATCTTCCTATAAATATCCAATAAAAGTCTCATTTGATAATGTGTATTGGAAGAGGCTTCGACTACCAAACCTTGGAATTGAATGATTATAGCCTTAGTGATTTTTGAGATGAGAAACACAGTTATAGTTAGTAGAGGCAAAGGAGGAGTAAGAGGAGGGCTAGAAGGAGAAAAATACTCAAGAGGAAAAGAAGACAAAATGAAGAAAATACCTATGAAGGTGATGAGTGTTGATGTGATGATTGGTTTAGTGAATTACAAAAATCTTTTGAAATTGAGGTGTATCTAAACATTTCAAGTCATCTTTTTTTTTTTTTCAATATTGTTAACACACATACCTGGGTGGGTTTTTAACTGATGGCCTCACCCTTGTGAAAGGAAGTGTCATTTGAGCTAAGGCTCCTTGGCCCTTTCAAGTCATTAATCTATATATTACTAAAAGCTGAAGCGTAGCGTTTAATGCTGCTGCTCTCACGTTGCGCCATATCAGCTGCCACGTCATTCTTTTTTTTCTTTTCTTTTTTAAAATATAATTTGTCCTACAATTTTAAAATGATTTTTATAATTTTCAGCCCTATAAATGCAGCCCACTACTTATTTATTTACTTCCACTATCACCCTATAATAAATGCAGTCCACTACTTATTTATTTACTTCCACTATCACCCTATAATAAATATGTATAATTAATTCAACCCACCTCTTATTTATTTAGTTTCACTATCAAGCTCAACCCAAAACTTTTTCAGTTCAGTTTTAGGGTTTTGTGTGAGCCTTTTCAGCTTAAAGGAAGGAAAAAAAAAAATGTTGAAGCCTTTCAAGCTTTAGGTTTTTTTTTTTTTTTTTTTTTTTCAATTTTCTTATAATTGTTTTTAACATTTATTTTTTTTAATATTTACACTTCTCCACTACTTATTTTTTTTACTTCCACTATCACCCTATAATAAATTTGTATAATTAATCCAGCCTACCTCTTATTTATTTAGTTCCACTATCAAGCCCAACCCAAAACTTTTTCAGTTCAGCTTTAGGATTTTGTGTGAGCCTTTCAGCTTAAAGGAATAAAAAAAATAAAAAACAAAACAAAACAAAACGTTGAAGCCTTTCAAGCTTTAGGTTTTTTATTTTTTTATTTTTTTTTATTTTTTTTAATTTTCTTATAATTGTTTTTAACATTTATTTTTTTTTAATATTTACACTTCTCCAACATTTCTCTCTCCCTTACCACTTCATCTCCCCACTACTTCTTCAATCTTTCTCCCTCCCTTCCCTTTTCATCTCCCCACTACCCTCTACATTAATATCACTCTTCCTCTTTCCCTTCATCTTCCATTATTTTTGTCTCTTCTTATTCACACCCTCTTACTATAAATTTGTCACTATCTCTTCTATTCTATGCATAGTTTTCCCTCACAAAAAAAAAAAAAAAGGTTCCCTCTCTCTCTCCCTCTCTCTCTCTCTCTCTCTCTCTCTCTCTTTCTCTCTCTAAATTTTTTGGTGAATTTTTTTATTTTTCTTGCATCTCTACTTTAGGTTGATAATTTTTTATATTCTTTAAAACTCTATTTTGGGTTAATACGATTTAGTTTTTTTTTTTTAAATTGTTTTTTTTTTTAATTCTCTTTGATTGTTAAATGTTATCCTATTGCATTCTAAAGAATTAAATATAGCAAATAAAAATATAATATTATTCTATTACATAGCATGATTTGGTTAATTTGGTATTTATTCTGTTATATTACTAAAATCTGAAGCGTAGCGTTTAATGCTGCTGCTCTCACGTTGCGCCACATCAGCTGCCACGTCATTCTTTTTTTTCTTTTCTTTTTTAAAATATAATTTGTCCTACAATTTTAAAATGATTTTTACAATTTTCAGCCCTATAAATGCAGCCCACTACATATTTATTTACTTCCACTATCACCCTATAATAAATGCAACCCACTACTTATTTATTTACTTCCACTATCACCCTATAATAAATCTGTATAATTAATCCAGCCCACCTCTTATTTATTTAGTTCCACTATCAAGCCCAACCCAAAACTTTTTCAGTTCAGCTTTAGGGTTTTGTGTGAGCCTTTTCAGCTTAAAGGAAAAAAAAAAAAAAAAAAAAAAAAACGTTGAAGCATTTCAAGCTTTAGGTTTTTTTTTTTTTTTTTTTTTTTCAATTTTCTTATAATTGTTTTTAACATTTATTTTTTTTTAATATTTACACTTCTCCAACCTTTCTCTCGCTTACCACTTCTTCTCCCCACTACTTCTTCAATCTTTCTCCCTCCCTTACCTTTTCATCTTCCCACTACCCTTTACATTGATATCATTCTTCCTCTTTCTCTTTATCTTCCTTTATTTTTGTCTCTTCTTATTCACACCCTCTTACTATAAATTTGTCACTATCTCTTCTATTTTATGCATAGTTTTCCCTCACAAAAAAAAAAAAAAAAAAAAAAAAAAAAAAAAGGTTCCCTCTCTCTCTCTCTCTCTAAATTTTTTGGTGAATTTTTTTATTTTTCTTGCATCTCTACTTTAGGTTGATAATTTTTTATATTCTTTAAAACTCTATTTTGGATTAATACGATTTAGTTTTTTTTTTAATTTTTTTTTTTTTATTCTCTTTGATTGTTAAATGTTATCCTATTGCATTCTAAAGAATTAAATATAGCATATAAAAATATAATATTATTCTATTACATAGCATGATTTGGATAATTTGGTATTTATTTTGTTACATAGCATGATTTCTTATAGTGCTCAATTTAGATGTTAAATTATGAGAATTTACTAATTTTTGTTTATTTTCTAATCCTTTGTGGTGGACAAAGTACTCTTAATAGTTGTATTAGAAGTACTCTATAATGCCATTTATTTGAAGAAAAGCAAAGGTTAGCCAAACGAAAATAATCGGATAGGTGACAAATTTTAACTTTTGCAATTTTATTATTATTATTATTATTATTTTATAATAATGCATGTATAGAAATTTAATTCTTAGATTTTGCTAATAATTGTTTATTTGATAATATGTTTTGGGCTGCTGAAATTATAATTTTTACGAAGAAAATAACCTTAATAGATTATCAAAAACTAAATTTTATCCTAATATTGGTTCAATTAATCATTGTTAAGTTTTATTAATTTTTTTTAGTTTACATTTTTTTGGTGTTTTAGATTGTTCCTATATTACATTTATGATTGTTCCTATAATAAATAAAAATATAATTACGAAATACATTACTCATTATTAGATTAGTTTAAATTGTAAAAAAAAAATTAATAAAACCACCATAAAAATAATTATCACGCGCAACGTGCAGGTTCACGGCTAGTTTATATAAATATGCAAAAAGGGAAACTTGTAGAAAGTTGAACCTTAAAACCCTAAAATGGTTAATGATCTAACATGTGGTTAGACATGGCAAAACGGGACCCGACTCGACCTAACCCGAAAAATACCCGACCCGAACCCGATTTTTTTGACCCGAAGCAAAAAAAGTTGACCTGTGACTCGCCCCGTGTTTTTTGTGAGTTAACCCGACTCAACCCAACCCGAACCTGAACCATTTTTTTAAAAATTATTTTTTTGGTAAAAAAAAAAAAAAAGGAAAGTAAAATCAAGACAATATTGGTTTAATTGTTTGTTGTGAGTTTTAAGGAAACAACTAATATATTTACATAACTACGTGCAAATTAATTGAAAGATGAATGGTTGAGCATTCTGTAATAAGTAAAGATTTTTAGATATCAAATAGCAAAGTACATGCCAAGATAATCTGATTACAGTAGAGTTTAAAACATAGATTTAAAATTGTAAACATATGTAAGAAATGTTCACAAGTGTGAAAATAATGAAGCCAAAGTATCAAATTAGCATAAATTATGAATACTTAGATCTATTTTTTACCAATTTATGTCCAAAAGAAATGGTTTTTCAAAATAAATTATGATATTTCCTAGAGTGTGTGTTGCTTAACAATAATATGATATTCATAAAAGAGACCATGTATAAATAAGTAAACAATCAAACTTTAATATATATCTCAAATTGAAATAGAGTGCCAACCACAATTGATAATAGATTATAAAATTAATTTTCAAGATTGTAAATTTCTTATATGTTTTTATTCTTTATCAAATGAGTTATCCAATAAGTAATTTGTAATTTTGTTTTATATTTTGGAATGTTGATATTGTGTAAAAATAAAACTTGTGTATTTGTTTTACTTATCTTTGTGTTATTTTGTTTTAGATAGCAATGTTAGGATTTGTATAATTTTAAAATTATTGAATAAGTATTAATAAGTTTAACTGAGTTCATTCTTGATATAAGTGGTGAATTCAAAGTAATGCATTTTACATCAAGTAATTTGTTGTATAACTTTCTAAATGGCAATTACATTTTGTTTTCTTTATAAAATAAAAAATAAATAAAAAAATTCATGTGAAAAATATAAGTCAACCTGACCTGACCCGCAACTCAATTGACCCGAACCCATTTTTAACCCGTTTAAAATGACCCGTTTTGACCCGCAACCCGATTGACCTGCAAATCGAACCTAACCCGCCCCACCTGTTTTGCCATTTCTACATGTGGTTATGCTATCTTTGCATTATTAATTTCTAAATGATTGTGTTTTGGTTGAAGTATTATTGAACGAGCATGGTTTGCACTGGAAACTGCATTTAAGCCTGTAAACCTTCTAATTCACTATACAGAAACTACTCTCCATCCTCCCCTTTCTTGAACCTTTTTTTTCTTCTCTCAAGTTTGTGTCTTTCTATTCCCCGTTTCTCTTTTTCTCTTATAATGTTACCCTCTTTCTTCTTATTTATCTATCCTCATCTCCACTCTTCCGTCTTCATTAACAAACTTTTGAGCGATGCAAAACAAAAAGAAAGATGAAGTGGATGAAATGTGAAAGCATCTCATGCCATACAATTAGACCATATATAGTAGCCTTGCAAGTTGCAACACTATTTACATGTACAATAGGCTTGTATATTTACACACATCCATGTAATTATTATTCTAAAACTTTTTCTTGCACTTCTTTTTTTCTCCTTTTAGATTATCTTTTCAAACGTCAATTTTATTCCAAAATTAGTATACATAACATTATTGATTAGTTGTCTTTAGTTGGACAAATTTATAACTTTCTATAACTGATACAAACTTCAATCCTATCTTTTTTAATTAAGCTCTGTTTGGGTAGTGAGTGTTTGAGTTTGCGTTTAGAGTAGTTGCGTTTTTTGGCTTTTTTTTTTTTTTTTTAAGTCCAGTAAATTCATTAATGAACAGTAACCAAAATATATATATTTTTTTTTTTTCAGTTTTCAGTTTTCAGCAAAATAAGCGGTATCCAAATGCACACTTAGTATGAATATCGTTAGTTGAAAGTTAAGTTGTTTCCATAGATTGAAATGTTCGGATTGTTGAGTTTGTTGTGTAGGATGAAGAAGAGGATAAAATGGAGAAACCTCATTCGATGTTAAAAAAATAAATAAAAAATAAAAAATATTTATTTTAATTTATGTATCATGTTATTGATGTGACACTAATCAATTCATTTTCATGTTAGTTTGTAAACTTGTTGTTGTAAAATTGTTAGTAGCTATAAAGGAGAGGAAACTTATCCATCTTCTTGATAGCTCCATTTTTTGGATCTTAGAGGCGTTCACAGAAGAAAATGTGCTCAAAGATAGCAAGGCTGTCCAAAGATGGCGATATACTTTTGCTTCCCCAGTTCAAAATTTTCTTGTATTGCTATAACATCCATTTTCAAAAGCAAGCATACAAGACATACTTTTCAGAAAGTAGGATCAAAAGCAGTTCACACATGTGATTACATGCTATTGCAAACTAAGCATGAAATCACATATTCTCATCTTCAAGTTTCTTTTCATCATGTGCGCTTGAAGAAGCTTCAACTGCCAAGCCTTTAAACTGTATGGTTACACCTTCAATGGTTTTTTAGATGAGTAACACAATTACAGTTAGTAGAGGAAGATGAGAAGGAAAAGAAGAACAACAAGAAGTAAATACTTATTTTGCTAATAATAAATATTAATGTAATCTAATCAGTGAATTACCAGAATGTATATCTAGATTTTCGATTCCTGGTTATTGAAAATTAGAAATGAAAATCTCAAAACTTTGTTAGCTAAATGACTTATGATAGTATGGCATGAGTCCACATCTATTATCTAATCAACATTCTTCGAAGGATTATCTAGTGATGAGGAATGATGCAATTAAAACTGGTATTTAGTAAATATAGATATTGCAATCAATATTCTTCAAATTATTTTCTCTGTGTTTTCTAAGAACTACGAATAGAAGAAATGTAAAGGCCTGTTTTTATTTTGAGAAATTAAAACTTTTTTTTTCTACTTGTTTTAGGTTACCAAACAAGTTTTTGTGTGTTAGAAAATAGAAAACTGTTCTAAAAAATAGAGAATTGAGGAAAAAAAAATAGTTACCAAAACATACCCTTATATTTTTATTAAAGATTGAATGTGCACTTCATCAAAATAAAAAATAAAATAAAATAAAAAAGAAGAGAAAAAAAAAAAGTACAACAATCCAAATTAAATGAGGAAAAAAAGGAGATAAAACAACAAAATCAAAGGGAGTGTTACAAGCACCAGGGCCATTTTGGTCTCTCCCAAGCAAGACCTTTTTGCTCCCTCTTTTCTCTTGATTTTTCTCCGCAAATTAGAGAGATAACATTTTGGTATACTCAAGGAAAAAGAACAATTTGTGTCTATATTTGAAAATTAAAGAAAAATTGTAATTTATGTGGAACTGATTTTGTCAGTTGTACTCAATAAAATTTTAAAAGTGAGGACTATTCGCAAATTAAACTAACAAACTCAATTATGATAATCTTGTTTGTGGTCTTTTGTCAATTTTCCACGTGTTTAAAGTTGATTGAACTTCTTCTTTGACCTAGGTTTAGTTCAAGAAGCTAATTATGCAACTCACATCTACAAAAAATGATGAAGGCTAGTAGTGCATCTTGAGGTTATGTTTACTTATCAAACTTGCAAAAGAGGAGAAAGACCTTAGCTTCGAAAAAATGATAATTAAGATTGGTTTGATGAAAGACAAAGAGACGCTCATATATGTGTAATTAGAAACTCATAAAAAAGTTCCATATCTGCTAAATGTATTTGAAAATGCAAGGGTGTATAAGTATATGAAGTAATGAAGGTTTTATGTTTTCTCTCTCTCCTAATTAGTCATTTTTCCTCAAGTTGGAATTCCCCTCGCTTTTATAATGAAGCTAAAGTCAAACAAAAACCTTCTAAATGAGAGGAAGATCAATTATATTTTCTAGATATTAACACTCATTAGCATTGAGCAGTGTCCATCTTGAAAAGGATGAACTGCTTCTAATTTCTCTCTAGAAATGGCAATCTAAGTGCCATGTCCTAATTTGCTAAATTTATGGGATCATGATAATTAGCATTAAATAATGATTGATTCCAATTTAATGAAAAAGGGCTACACAAGTGATCTACACATTGCATTAGCAAAAGCTTATGAATCTCATATGTGGTCCCCTAATCCACATTTCTAAATTTTCCTTTTCGTTGGTATCTCTTTCACAGGTGGGTGTGGTCTCCACACCCCCCCCCCCCCCCCCAATATTGAAAAAGAACAGAACTAAATTTTGACTCAATTGTGGACCCTAATTTTCCTCTTTATTGGGCTCAAGTTGGCGAATTTTTATCAACTGTATGGGCCATATGTGTTCTGGGCTTAAATTACTAGTGATGGTGTTTATGGGCTTATTTTTAATTTGTTGACAATTCTCTCATTCAAGCCATGATCACTTCCGCATTTCTTATAAACCATTATTTTTGGTACTATTAATGGATCTTATTATACTTTTTGGTACGATTTATGGGTTTCACTGTACTATTTCAGTTACCTTTTAACTTTATTTACATTACTTTCAACAAAAAACTTTCAATTTTTAGTTAAATAAGGTGTTCCTAAACAGTCACTAACAAAAACCAACAACGTTGTAGATTAAGAGTCCATTTGAGATTCGCTTATTTTGCTGAAACTGAAAACTTTTTACTGAAAGTACTGTAGACAAAGATAAAAATTAGCTAAAATAGTACAGTGAGACCCATAAATAATACTAAAAAGTGCAGTGAGACCTATGAATAATAACAAAAATAAGCTGAATAGTAAAATAAGTTGACAAAAATAATTTTTACAAAACGGATACTAAATAATTTATATATAACAGACATGTTTATTTCAGATTCTTCAACATTATTTGAATTACCTATGAGAAATATTGTCAATCATTCAATCATAAATAGACAGAATCCACATACAAAACCTCTAAGGCTGGTGGTGGTGAATCTTCTAACCATACAATATCCTCATCTATATGCCTAGCATAGCGAGCTAAGGAGTGAGCAACCCTATTTGCAGTCTCTTTATTTCTAAAATGATTTATTAACATCATCGTAAATGTTGCCCAACTGAGACACCGCATCACACCATGAACATTCCTAGTTCTATGTGCTTTTTAGGATAATTGTTAATAAATAATTTTAAAAAAAAATTTGACACAATTTTTATAAGAAATATAAGAAGTTAATGAAAATATTAATTGCTTTTTTTTCTTTTCTTATAAAAAAGTTTGTAAAAATATATCTTAAATTAATGCCACATCGGCGCATTGTTAACTTTCCCTAATTAAAATGATTTGATGTAATTAAAGCAACTTTAAATTTCATTTTAATAGACTCGAACCGCCATTGAAATGAAATTGACAACTTTGACAATAGGTTAAGGTTTTTTTTTTTTTTTTTACCAACAAAACAAAACACATAGTAATGAAAAAAAACAAAAAAAGGAGAGATCCGACCTGCCGGATTCGAACCAGCGACCTAAGGATGTCTGTTAGAGACCAACTACAGTCCTCCGCTCTACCAACTGAGCTAAGGTCGGATTTCGATATTACCAACCAACTCTTGATTTATTCTATCTTCTATTTTTATTACATCGCAAAATGGAAAGGAAA
>JARYZH020002471.1:254-15585 GCA_030021035.2 Notholithocarpus densiflorus | reverse complement strand
AAAAAAAAAAAAAAAAAAATCAAATCACATCAAATTTTAGCTGACCAAGATACCTGGGCCGGCCTCATAAAGGCAATAAAAGCCCACCAGTGGAGCGATTGGTGTATCGACCAAACCAATCTATGCAGTTCGTTGCAAAAAGGGTGGGTTTCACTCTACCCTCTATGCTCTACTTTCTGCCACGGCCCATGCTAATGATATAGCATCCATTTGACTTTCTGGCAAATAATTGAACTTGTTGCAAGAAGTTTACAGCTCTTTCAATCACATTTTATTTGAAACTTAGAGTAAGTATAAAACCAACTATTACATACATTTTTGGGTCAAGGAACTACAGGTTTTGAGTAATACTAATACTAGATAAGTCAATCAAGTAAATTTTAGTAGTCTAGACCCAAAGGATTGAGAAGTCTATGCGAGTACAAAGTACAAAGGGTACGGTGTGAGGGATTGAGGAATTAAACCAAAAGATAGTTATTAATTTGTTATGGATTGCTCTATGAAATCGGTAATATTTTAGTGATTAATTATAATTATTAGAGGGAAACCAAATTTAAACCAAAAAAAAAAAAAAAGAAAAGAAAAGAAAATGACAGAAGAATAGGTGCAATAAAACTATTCATACCTGCCCACAAACATTTCTAAGTTAAGAAGATTAAGGCCCAGGCCAAGTGTATGGAACACAAATTACAAATCAAAGGAGGGATCATACAATCAATGATAAAAGAATATAGTAATATGGTTTAAGAAATGCCATTGACAAATAACAAGGAGCCATTGATCTATTGGGATAAATCTCCGTCTATGTGTGAATTAAATTAAATATAACCCAAGCAACAAAGAAAATAGAAATCTATGGAAGCGATAAAAATTCAACCAACAAGAACATCAAGAAATTACGTGAAAAACCCTCCAGTATAGAGGGAAAAACCACGATGCAAATTCGATCAATCCACTATAATAAAATAGAGATTACAACACTCAAGTTATACCCAAAACTCGAGTTCACAATAAATTGGTAAAATACAATAATATCTCTAGGAAAAAATACAACCTCACCACAAAACTCGGTAGCAAGATTTTCCACTTTGAATACTTCAACTCTCGGTGGTTATAGCACCCAAATAATCGTCCTAGAGAAACTCCAATTTATCTTCTTTGTGTGTCTTGAGCAAAAGAAAAATCACATTTTCTTTTTTCCCTTAGTGCGACACAAAACACTATCCTTCTTCCTTCAGTCGGCTCCAAATCTGTGTTTCACTCTTCATTCTCTCTCTCTGAATCTCTCTCACCTTTTTTATATGAAACCACATGCACCAAGCTTTTTATAAAAGCTTTGCCGCCTGACACTCCTAATTCAATTAGGAATATAAGTCTTTGACTTCTTGTGCAATTGGTACACCTATTTCTATATGTAATAGGATTCCATGTGGGCTGGACCTCAACATGATCTAAATTACCTTTGACATGGAAAGCAATGACAATGGCTGAGGCAGTATATGTGTACACTGTAAAGAACACAGTAAAATGTCACAAGCATATAATATTTATAGCCATCACGAGCTTAAGAAATACTCAATCAAGGGCGTTCATTACTTAGATTCCATCCTATCGGGTCATACTTCAAAACTAACAATCACAATTCACTTGGATTAATTAATAACGCAACAGCTGCGTCACTGATAGATATAGTGAATAATGAAAGATATATGAATTCTATGGAACATATATTACAAACCAAAGGAGGGATCGTGTATCCTAATCCCATAATCAAAACAACATAGAAATATGGTTTAACCAAAAGTCATTGACCAATAACACTAAGCCATTCATCTAAATTACCATTGATAATTAAGAAAACAAAGACATAAATGTTTAAGGCAGCATATGCTTGTCAACTGTAAAGATCGCATAGTCCCTATACTTTATGTCCAGCACGAACCTCCGATTATGCTGCAAAACAGACAATCACATGAATTAATTAATAATGCAACAACTATATGGCTAATAGAATTTGGGAAGAATTTGGTGTGATGGTCACTCCACAAGTATAAGTGTTTGTGGGGTGTGGGGGGCAAGGGCCGGAATTCAAGTCTCTAGGAGGGGGGTTTCACACACCTATACACTTAGATTAGGCTAGAGTAGAATTTCTATCTTGTATTAAAAAAAAAAAAAGAATTTGGGAAGAATGAAACAACTCTGATTAAAATTACTTTCTCACAACAACATGAAAAAAAAAATTAATAAATTTTTTTTACTAAAATGGTTTATTAACAAATATACTAAGAGCACCCGTTAACCATATCCATTGTAAATTTATATTCTTTTCTTTTTGCTTCTACATTTTTTCCCTCAATTTTAAATTTATGTTATTATTATTATTACTATTTTCTTATAAGAAAGTGACCAATATATATGTTTTTAAGCAATCTCGACACTTCCTCGATACCTCCTCGACACCTGGCTATCTGTCGAGATCTTAAGGTCTTTTCTTATCGCAATCTCGACAGACCCTTGACAGCTAGTGGATCGAACGAGAAATCTCTTGGACCCTCGATAGCTTCTCGACAGCTGGTGGATTGATCGAGCTTCTATTTGCCTTTTGTTGATGTGTCCCTTGACAGATCCTCGATAGCTTTATCTGTCGACGTTTTGTTTTCTCGACACCTTCCTCGACAAATGGCTCGACATATCTCGACACCTCTATTTGTCAAGAATTACTGAGGAGCTATATATTGGTTCTTTGCGATCTGGTTCTCATTTCTTCAATCTCTTTCGCCCTGTCCGCACCTGCTCATCTCCCAAACACTATCTCTCTCACTCAAAACCTCTTCCCAAGTTTTTTTTTTCAATCTTTTTCAAGTTTTCCTTCACTTGGTAAGCTTCTAATCTCCTTCATTTACATGCATTTCATGTTTTGAAACCTAGGTTTTGGGGTTTTTGAAAAATTTTGGGGTTTTTCAAAATTGATGAGTTATTGTTGAAATTTTGGGATGGGTTTTTACTTAAATGAGTTTAAAATCTCATGCATTGCATCACATTAGCATAATAATAGTACTATCATACATTTAGATGTGTGCAAATTGATTGTGTGCTAGTAGGATTGGATTAGGCTGAGCCCATGATGCAATTTATTTTGCATATTACATGTTCATGCATTCCCCATGCATATGTACTCTCTTTTCAATATACTTGTTATATTTGAATTGCTTTGGGATTTTTCTGATTGTCTCTATTTCTCTCTCTCTCTCTTTCTGTTTACGTTAGTCGTGTCTATGGCACCTAAGCGTAAGTCAGCTCCGTCCTAGAACCCTTTGCGTTCTAGGGCATCGTCTTCTTCTGATCCTACTCCTTCTCATATTCGGTTCCGTGATGAAGATGCCTGAAAGGACTTCTCGGAGAACTTTTCTTGACGAGGTGTTCATTCGGAACGCCGAGTCATTTTGGCGGACTTCGCCGACACTGACCTTCCCACTATCATTCACAGTCGGGGATGGGAGTCACTGTGTGATGTCTCGGTCACTTGTCCGACCGTGCTGATTCAAAAGTTTTACTCCAACATGCATGGTTTCGATTTTTCAGTACCTTTCTTTTCTACTTGCGTTCGAGGTACGCTCATTGTAGTCACATCGCAGTTTGTTGCGGATGTGCTTCATGTTCCGAGGGTAGAGCATCCTGACTACCCCGGTTGTGAGCGTCTGAGGACTGTGTCCAAAGACGAGATGATTTTCGCTTTCTATGAGTGTCCCGCAGATTTGGGTGATCGTCAGTTTACATCATGTAAGGCCTTTGCTAAAGGTCCTAGATTCATGAACATGGTGATGACTTTTGTTTTGCACCCACTCTCTCACTATAACTCTATCACAGAGCCTCGTGCTCGATTTTTGCTTTCTTTGTTAGAGCACCAGACTATAAATTTTCCTTCACACTTCATTCTTTCTATCTTAGATGTGTATAGGGATATGGCTACCTGTGATAAGCTCATCTTCCCTTCGACTATCACGTGGATTCTATGCCACTTTTTTGTTCCTTTTCCCTCTTCTGACCATTTTTCTGTCATGTGTGCCATAGATTACGCTACCGTTAAACGTAACGAGGCTCAGTTTCGTTGTCAGCAGTCAGATTCAGCAGCTCCTCCCTCCCATTCTGCTCCATCTCGTTCTGCTCCATCCACATCCGCTTCCTCCTCTTCTTCGAGTGATGTGACTCTAGGAGACATCATGGCGCAGCTGTAGCGCATGGATGCTCGCCTTGATACATTTTCTACGGAGATGTATCAGGTGAATGTTCGTTTCGGTCATATTGCACGACGACAGGCGACCATGGGTGGTTATGCTTCTGAGGCTTCTCCTCCACCACCTCCTCTAGTGGCTTCTGAGTCTGAGGATGATGATGATGATGATGGTGATGGCGATGATGCTTTGGATGATGATGATGGAGATGCTAGCTCTACTGATGAGATGTCTACTTGACACTCTTACCCTTTGTCACTCGTGACAAAAAGGGGAAGTAGTTTTGGATATGAGAGTAGTCATTCTTAAGGGGAGAGTTAGTATAGGACATTTTGTTAGGGGGAGTGTTGATTTTTTTTTAGTAATGTAGTGAGGATTACTTGTATCTTTTTCTCTTCTCTATTTTAGATACATGTGTTCTTGTACATGGGTCTTGTGACCATTATTGACATACATTGTACTTATCTTCTTTATATATGTTGATGTATGTTTCTTTCACCTTCCCTTACATGTGTTGTTTCTTTTCTCTCTTTATACACGTGATTCTTTTTCTTGTATGCAATCCATTATTTTTGTTTCACATAAAGATGCCTTGATGAGTTTTTTTTTTAAAGTGTTTCAGAAATACAGGTTGTCAAAGTCTACTTGCCATAAACTCTCTTCTTGCAAAGTTTTTCAAGAGTTTGTGTTAGGATAGATTTTATTGTATTTAACGAGTGAGTATGAGTTGAGTGATTTATGACTTCTCTCATACGTTCATTTGTTTGTTGTGGTTTTGTCATAGATTGCCAAAGGGGGAGATTGTTAGGACATATGTGATTCACTTGTTAGGACATATGTGATTCACTTGTTAGGAACATATGCCACTATTTTATGTAATTGGCTTATCTTTTGACAAAACGCACTTTACTTGTATTTAGGTAGATCTAGGATGTGTTTAATACTTCAAGAAACTATGTTTCAAGATTAAGTGTTGAAGACATGCAAGTCTGTCCAAGATTCAAGCTGAAGAAGTGCTGTTCATTAAATCTCGACAGCTAGCTATACATCGAGCTTAAGAAGCTGTTCCAGCCCCGTGGCTTGACAGCACCTCGACAGACAGGTATCTGTCGAGCTTTATGAAAAATAGAATTCCAGTTCTATTTTGACTCTAATCCGGGATTATGTGTTTGGGCTTTCTTTTCTTCTAACCCTAGACATATAAAATGATTATTTTAAGGGCCGTCAAAGGGTACACAAGTTGCACAAGTGTTGAGCAAAGTTTGTTTAAGCAATTTGTAACCGGAGACAAAGTTTTGTCCTAGTTCATCATTCTTGTGAAGAAGTTGCTGTGTATGTGCACTGTAGGGTTTTGTGACCAAGCATCTTCTTGATCTTCATCGGTGGGATGAACTGAAGAACTTTGCAGCCAACAATCTTCTCTAGTTGGTGATTGAAGTCGCGTACTGGGATCCGCGCATTGGTTAGTCACGTACTTGGGAGCTGTGCATCGAAAGGGGAAATTGTCACTACAGAACAAGTCCAACTGGGTATTGGGGTAAGGGTTCAACTGTAGGTTGGTATAAGGTACTGGGATTCCTTTACTTGTAACCGCTTGTTGTGATAATAGTGGAATTTCAGGAGTGGTGACTTGAAAATCACCCGGTGGGGTTTTTGCCGTTAGGTTTTCCCCATTCGTAAACAAATCACCGTGTCATTTATTTTTTGCTGAATATTTAGTTATTTGGTGATTTGTTTGTGCTACTACACGCTTTGCATGTTAATTTGATTAATTAATAAACTTGGCTAATTAATCAATTAATTTATTACATGGGGTCAATTCGTTTTTGGTCTATCACTTTTTTTATCTTGAGATGTATCTCGAGGTAAAGAAAGAGAGTGGATGATAATTGTCTTAAGTGAAAAAAGAGAATCAGCTAAAAAAAACAAGAAAATTTGATATTTTAATGAAATGTAGTGTAAAATAGATAATCTGATGTGGAGTGTTTTGATAATTAAATATGTAAAATAGAAAATCTAGGTTCTTATACTAAAATAGAAAAAAAAAAAAAAAATTTGTAAGAGTCGATGCGAATGTCCTTACCTACCTACTACCAACATTCAGTGGCGGCTCCAAGATTTTTTGTCTAGGGGGTCAATAAGAAGATAAATCTTAGATAGAAAATGAATCTTTTGGTCTACGATATTTCTTTATTACAAATTTGTCCATATATTATGTTTAAAGCTATTGCATTTATACACATTAGGGTTTTGTAATCAAGTACTTCTTGATTTTCATCGTTTATGAAGTGAAGAAATTTGAAGCCAACAACAATCATTCAAATTGTTGGAGTTAGTCATGTACTGGGATCCGTGCAAAGGAGTTAATCACAGATTGGAGATTTATGCAACAAAGGAAAGAAGACTATTACAATATCAAGTCTAATTGGGTATTGGAGTGAAGGTTCAACTGTAGGTTGGTATTTTGAGATAGGTTAGGGTAGTGGTAAGATTCCTCATACTTATAACCGCTTGATTATTGATTAGTAGATTCTTGGGAGTGGTGACCTTAAATTCACTCGGTGGGGTTTTGCCTTACTAGAGGTTTTCCCCATTTGTCAATAAATCACCATGTCAATTTAATTTTCGCTGCATTTAGTTTATTTGGTGATTTGTTGGTGCCTCAATGATTTGCATGTAATTTAATTTAATTAATCAACTTGGGTAATTGAATTAATTAATCGGGGTCAATTTATCTTAACCCAACAGATACATTACACCCCTTGTCTGCTTAAAGCACTTCCTTTCCAATCTCACATTTGTTTTCTTCCTCTCCCTCCAAATACTCCAAAAATCTCTTTCTCTTTCTTTATCCATTTTTCCTTAAATATTAGTATCACCTCGCATATTCCTCCCCCTTCACTTTCTCTCTCTTTTGGACTTTATGTAACAAAATATCTTCTCTCTCACTTTTGCTTCTACTTTCAGATTAAAAAAAAAAAAATTTCTCTTTATTATTCCCAGACTCTTCACTTTGCTTCATTTTTGGACTCTTATTGTAGTTCTCACAACTCCGTCCGTACAACCAAAGCGTAAGCTCTACTAAGCTCACTTCAGTAAATATATATATATATATATATATATATATATATATTAGCACAATAATTGTAAACTTCAATGGTGATATTCAATTAATATCCATACCCTAAAACAATTTTATAATTTATTAAAAATCATTACTTCATGTTTATGGTTCCTTTAACCATTAACATGATTTTTCTATAGAGGTGACATCACATGCCACATTTAAACAATAAAAAATACCCATAGTAATTATGCACGTGAAAATGTAATTTATAATCAAATAAAAATGCATAATATTATTTTTGAGGGCACATAATTTTAACACAATGACCATGCTAGAACCATGAAGAAGCATGGATTATTTTCATAGCTATTCCGGAATTGCAAGTGGAAGTACAATACTAAGTACAATACGCAATGAAGAAAATGACCAACGAGACTGAATCCAAATTATTACAAAACATAAATTCAAAGAGAACTAGTCTCTATTTTAGCCTCATCTCAAACCACGGTGCTTGGAATACTCCAAAATCGATGAGGTTCAAATTTATTCTACTAAGAAAGTTGGAACTAATTGTCACATTGGTTTGCAACACTGCATATATATGATATATCGGCTAATTAGCTAGCCAAGAAGACGTCCTTGAACCCTCTACAATACATCAATACATACACAGTAACAAATAATAGTCATATGCGCTGGAAATTTTTAATCACTAAAGCATTATGGATTGTTGGCACATATAGCCCTTCATAAAATTTTGTGAATATGTGGGGTTTTTTTTTTTTTTTGGTGGTGTATGTGATTTTTAGAAAAAACAAAAGTTTTTTTCCCCTCCAACTGGCCAAAGCTGTCAAAAAATTTTCTTCACTTGAAAAGTGGTGTCAAACTTGTGCGTATTGTTACTTTTCGAAAGAATCCCTACTTTATTTTAATATCAATGCAAAATGTTATAAAGAACTGAAATGTGCTTCACCTAGTTGAAAACTAACTTGGAGCAATGTATCCAATGGAACCTTTGAGCCCAACTAACAAGGTACGAGATTTGGAGGGATTGTTTGATGCTTCAAAGAGGAAATTCACCAATCTGAAATCACCAACATGAGCTACCATATCTTCATCAAGAAGTATGTTGCTTAGCTTTAGATCACAATGAATCATTGGGGTTTGGCAATGGTGATGAAGATATTCTAATGCATAAGCAACATCAATAGCTATGTTCAGTCTCTGAATAAATCTCAAACTCTTCCTTTGATGTTGTTGATCGTTTTTAGAATGCAACCATTGATCTAGACTTCCATTGGACATAAACTCAAAAATTAGACTTTTAAAGTCATTTCCTTCATGATCAATGCTTGAGCAAGCGGAGATAATCTTGAGAAGATTGCGATGATGTATACTTCTCAAAGCATTGCATTCGTTAATGAAACTCTTGGAAGCTCCTTTTTGTTGAAGGTTCAATACTTTGATTGCAACAATTGTGCCATTTCCAGAAAGAATTCCTCTGTATACTAAGCCAAAGCTACCCGAACTAATCAAATTGTTTTATGAAAATCCATTTGTTGATTTTAGCAATTCTGCATATGAGACATGCAACTTCCTATCTTCAAAGGAAGATGTAGTTAATGTTCTCTCTCTTGAGTTTCTCACAATAAAACATGTAGGGAAACAATACAACAAAACTAGTAAAAATTTGACCATACTAGTAACAAAAACTATTATTTTGAGTTCAAGAAGCTTTCCAGATGAACAGAGATTTTTCCTAGTGCATGATGGTAAATGTAATTCTTAGACACCACCGCATAGCTTATTATTTCCAAAGATTGAAATCTTGCTTGCATTTGTAAAAATCCCTTCACTTGACACTTCGCCCTCCAAATCATTATAAGAAATATTGAGATGCTTAAGTGACACGAGCTTATCAAGAAATTTAGGAACATTCCCAGAGAAGTTATTCCGTGAAAGATCTATTTGTTCTAAACCTCTTAATGTCTTCAAAGATTGAGGTATTGCACCTTGAAATGAATTACCCTCCAAATACAAGTTCTACAAACTAAGACAACTCTCAAGGGCGGTGGGAATTTCACTTGATAATCTATTATTTGAGAGATCTAATTAAGCAAGATGTATTAAGTTGCCCACTTCAAATGGTAGTGCACCTATCAAGAAATTGTGAGACATGTCCAAAAAAATTGAAAGGGAAGAAAGACCATTAACTTGTTTTGGAATGGTGCTAGTGAGATTGTGACCAGAAAGATTCTATAAAATCAATTTTTGGCACTTTCCTAGTCTTGGGGGTACATTTCTCTCAAATCTGTTCTTTTGCATAAAGAGCGTTGTTAATGCAGTTAAGTTGCCCAAGGAGGAAGGGATTGGCCCAGAAAATTTGTTATCATTCAAATATAATACTTGTAACTTTTGAAGCTTCCCAAGAACTCGGGGAGAGTACCTCCCAAATAGTTAGAACATAGTGCTAGTAATTCTAAGTTAAGAAGGATCTCGATACTAATAGGGATGCCACCAGGGCTCATATTCTCATGGATAGTAAGATATCGTAGCTAGGTGGAAAGGTTGGCTATTGAGTTGGGCAATACTCCTCCAAAGTAATTATTATTAAGATACAAGACCTCCAAATTAGTACAATTAGCCAAGAAACTGAGAAAATTCAGGTCACCATCTTTTAAATATCCAAGTTTATTGGAATTAATATAAAGTCTAACCAAGCCTTGCAATCTTCCTAGATTTTGAGGGACTGTCCCAGTTAGACCATTTCCGCTAAAGGCAAGACCCTGAAGTTGAGAAGCATTTGAAAATGGCGCAGGAATAGCTCCCATGAAATTGTTAATAGCGCAGTAAAATATTTGAAGGTTAAGAAGAGTAAGACCAATATTTAGTGGAAGGCTTCCATGTAGCCAGTTTTGAGCAACAGAGAAAAAGTATAAGGAAGATATATTGTAAATTGGAGGAGGGATAGTACCAGAAAGATTACTCACAGAAAGCTGAAAAAATCCCAAGCTTGGTAGATGACCAAGTTCACTAGGTATGCTTCCTTGAAAATTGTTTTCAGAAAGACTAACAGCATACAATGAAGAAAAGTTTCCTATCCAAGCTGGGATATTTCCTATAAGGTTGTTCAAATCAAGTCTTAGATACACCAACTTTGACAATGAGCTGAAGTGGTCTGGAATCTGCCCAACAAGCTCGTTGTGACCAACAATAAGCACTTTAAGTTGTGAACAGTAGCTCAGATTAGTTAGACGTTTACCGCGAAAGGAATTATAAGTCAAATTGAGATGCTGCAGGCGCTGTAGACACCCAACTTCTTGAGGAATTTCACTGTAGAAGTTGTTGTTTTCTGGGTTAATTCTTGTGAAGTAAGTAAGATTTCCTATAGAGGGTGGTATTGACCCAGACAATTTCTTAACTATCAAATTCAAAACCATGACTCGTTTACTAGAGGGGCCACATGTAACACCTAACCAGTTGCAAAAATGAATGAAGTCATTCCATGAGCTCATAATTTGAAATGGGTCTTGAGTGATCGTATTCTTGACACTACAAAAAACTTGATTTTTAGTAGCGGTTGCAACCACTACTAAAACTATTAAAAACTGCTGCTAAAAGTCATATAGGTCTATACCAGCGGTTTTCTAAACCGCTGCTACAACTTGAATAACCGCTATTAAGTTCCCGTCGCTATAGGTCACTATAGGTTATAGCAGCAGTTTTAGGAATCGCTGGTATAGAAAACATCTATAGCAGCAGTTCTATAAACTGCTGCTAGAGAATTAAAAACCGCTAGTACACACAATTTTACCTTTTGGAATTAATTATTTATACAAACGGTTATATAACTGCTGCTATAGATTTTTTAGTAGCAGTTCATAGAACAGCTGCTAGAGAATTAAAAACCGCAAATACACACGGCCCTTCCTTTTGGAATTAATTATTTGTACCAACGGTTATGTGACTGCTCCTATAGATTATTTAGCAGCAATTCATAGAACTGCTGCTAGAGAATTAAAAAAAACCGCTAGTACATAGGGCCCTTCTTTTTGAAAATAATTATTTATACCAGCGGTTATGTAATTGCTGCTATAGATTCTTAAGCAGCAGTTCTATAAACCGCTACTAAACAAAATAAAAAATGTTTGTATACCCTTCCCTTATTTCTAGCATGAATTATTTTTAACAGCGATTTTGTGAATTGCTACTAGATATTCTTTAACAACAGTTTTATAGAGCACTGCTATAAAATAAAATAAAAACCGCTAGTTCTCCTATTCGTACACTTTGTTATAAATTAGTTATTGCAGCAAAAAACAACCGCTACTGTAGGTTCCATACAGGAGCAGTTATAAAAACTGTTACCGAAGGTATAAACATTATTGAATATTACAAAAATATTTTTTTAATTAAATTTTTCCCTGAAAATTAGTAATATAACATGTTTGGAATGTTATTAAAATCCACAATTCCAAAAATCAAAGTAATAAAATAATTGCAAATAGTTAATAATATTGATCCAAATGAAGAAATAAAACTTTACAATTCGAAGTTTGAAATCACAAATAGCTAAATAAAAGTATAAACAATATTTTTGGTACTTAAGATAAGACAAGGATAAAATAATTGTAGACAACCTACAATAAAAACTAAGACTATAAATATTCCCTTTGAAGTATGCCAAAAGTCACTCCAGCATGAAACTTGGTCTCCCTTTATATTCCAATGTATTGTCTTAGTTTCCTGGAATACAATAAACCATATATTTGCATTAGTGAAAACTATATATATAGGCAAATCTTAGAGAATATATCAAATGACTATTGGAAAAGAAAAATGATGACAAATACATATCTTCTCATGTGCATTATTTTTATTGTATTACCTCTAAACCAAGAGTCAACAAACTTAGCATAATCTTGGCGATTTACTATATTTGGAGCCTCATCCACTATTTGTGTTTCAGTTTTTGACTTATCAAAGTGCTTTGCTTTCAAAGCATGCTTCCAATTCCTCCATTGATCACCCAATCTCTTTAAATTATGACGCTTGATTATCTCTCTTGCAATCTCATCTTGAGGGATGTCAAACTTTGACTGAAACACAAATACATATATAAAAAAAATAAAAAAATAAAAAAAACCATAACCACTATGTAGAAGCATTCTTTCTATAAAAAATAAAATTAAAAAAAAATCTATGTAGAAGCATTGAAATTCTGGAAAGAAGTATAATATATGTTACTAAAATTTTAATACCTCAATTATATTCCAACAATTTTCTTTGTAGTCATTTGGCATTGTACGCCAACTAACAACATTAATAGGACATAAGTGAGGCTTCGTTGCAACAATCTTTATAAATTGATTAAACCTACGGCTTTCATGTTTAGTAGGCTAGAAATAACGGTCAAAAGACAACTTAAATTTGTTTATGCACAAAAAAAAGTAGTCAACACCACAATCATACTTTTAATTAAGTGTTACATGCTACAAGGACTAAAAACATAAGTAATCATATTCATAGGTAGCTGCAGTCATATTCATAAGACATTTTGGGTTTTTTTATTTCACAAAAAAATTTAGTAATTAATCCTGAAAAAATATTAATTTTCACAAATATTTGATTAAATTAGTATATATTCATGAAATTTAAGAATCACATGCACATATTCAAAGTCAAAACTAAGCCTCAATTCAGTCATTACTCATTTTATTAAAAAAATGCTAAATCTCAATAGATCAAGAAATAAAAAAAAAAAAAAAAAAACCTAATCAAATAACTAATTAAAATTATTTTATTTTATTTATATGCTATATAATATATTTATTTATTTAATAAAAAAAATGCATAATAGTTTAAAAATCTTGATGTTTACCTGGGGAGTAATGGTTAAAAACCATACATTCAATCACTCTTCAGTCTCCACTCTCTTAGATTTGGAGGAAATAGCAAATTCTCTGAGAAAATTGTAAAAAAATATTGGAGATTAAGAAAATTGATGAAGTGAGAGACAGAGAGAGGGGTTAAAAACTCACCTGTGAGTTGTTGTTGCGACTCCTTCTACAAGAGCTTTTTTTTTTTCCTTGAGGAGACTAAAAACTCTTTAATTTTTTCTAAGCAATTATTGGCAGCTACAGGTTTTATTTTTTAACATGGCGAGTAACTACAATTTTGAGATAAAGATAAAGAAGGCCAGTATTTTAGAAACCAAGATAAGATAAGGACTCTTAAAAAGTTAAAAATAATAATACGTAAAAACCAAGATGAGATAAGGATGCAGTGGGTTAATTAAAAAAAAAAAAAGGAAGTAAAAAAATACGTTTATTTGGGAGAAAAAAAAGGGGACCTGAATTTCACTCTCCAACACACGTTTATTTGGGAGGAAAAAAAAAACACTTCCAACACACGTTCATTTGGGAGGGGAAAAAAAAACACATAAAAGAAACTTCCAGCACACACGGTTATTTTGGAGGGAAAAAAATAAAAAAGAAATTGGAAAACTTTCCAATTGGCAAGGTTAGAACCCACCTTCATGAGATAAGGATTCAGTGGGTTAATAAAAAAAAAAAAAAAAGGAAGTAAAAAAATACGTTTATTTGGGAGAAAAAAAAGGGACCTGAATTTCACTTTCCAACGCACGTTTATTTGGGAGGGAAAAAAAAAGAAAAAGAAAAAAGAAAAACACATCCAACACACGTTCATTTGGGAGGGGGAAAAAAAAACACGTAAAAGAAACTTCCAGCACACACATTTATTTGGGAGGGAAAAAAATAAAAAAGAAATTGAAAAACTTTCCAAGTGGCAGGGTTAGAACCCACCTTCTCAAGGTAATTAAGTGTCCAAAATAATAACCAATGGACTAAACACTATATTCTTACAAAATTGGAAATCTATTAGTATTAACTATAATTTAAAGAATTTGAAAAATTAAAATAGTTTATGACACCTACTAATTAATAAAAATATAAAATACATAAGCTTATATATAAAATTTTTATTATAAATAATATATTTAGCATTAATCATTATGTTTTATAGTTGAAAGAAACTTAGCCATTCTCGATATAACCAATATGGATTAATATTTTAATTTTAATTTTTTTATATGTTTTATTATTCTATATTTTTATAATATAAAATTATTTTTAAAAATTATTTTATTTCTTTACATTTTTAATCAAGATTGGTTATTTGTATAGAATGTGACAATTCGTGTTTGCGGGTCGGGTTCGTGTCTTGTCGAGCCATGAGTATTAGGTTATATGAGTTGACCCGAACCCGACCTGTTTAATAAACGTGTCAGGAATACTCAACCCGAACACAACCTGTTTATTAAACAGGTCAACCCGACCGAACACGTTTAACTCATTTAATTAGCAAGTCATGTAAAAGTCAATGCAAATAAACCATTTTTAATAATCTAGCAGAGTAATAGTCCTAGTAATTATAGAATTAATGTATTTTTTTTTCTCATTTTCATTTATTTTAATTGTACAGGGTAAAAACCAAATAACTCTCTCGAGTTGGGCCCTTAACCAAAATTTTTTTTTTTTGGGTAAAGATAGGGTTAAAAAGCTAACTTTGAAATAGTGTAAAGGAACTTAGAATAAAAATACTTAAAGGCTAAGAGATTTGAAAAATGAATAATACTCTTCTTTTATAAAATCTCATCGGTTTGTCTGAGGAAGACTACTTATACCCGAGGGTGATCACAATAATCTATCTCTAGACTTAATCTTCAAGTGTTTATAATATTCAAGTATAGGATGATAATATTCAAGTGTTTATTACAATAATCTATCTCTAGACTTAATTTTTTTTCCATCTCTTAATATAACATATCTTTTCCCATTTAGAGGTCGATCGCTGCCATCTCAGCCGTCCACTTGTAAGGTGGATGGTTCTTCAAGTGGGATACTTGTCCCATCTTCCCTTTCCCCTCCTTTTGAGAGTAAGATGTGAAGGTAAAAGGCTATCAAAACACTGTTCAGGAGAGTCGTTTAACCATATGTAAAGTTGTGATTTA
>JARYZH020002470.1:0-15594 GCA_030021035.2 Notholithocarpus densiflorus | reverse complement strand
TTAGGTGAAATTAACGCTCAATGACATCTTTTATAAAGTGTTAAACAAAACCTTAGTCATGCCTGATGTCCTCATACCAGATGCTTTGGGAAAATTAATACGTTGACATCTTTTATAAAGTGTTAAACAGAACCTTAGTCATGTCTGATGTCCTCGGACCAGATGCTTTGGGGAAATTAATACGTTGACATCTTTTATAAAGTGTTAAACGAATCCTAAGTCATGTCAGGGCTCTCGGATCATATACTTAATTTGAATTAACTCCCTAGTATCTTTTATAAAGTATTGAACAGATCCTAGGTTATGGCAAGTCTTTGTTTTCTTATCTAAAAAAAAAAAAAACAAAGACACTCTCTCCTCTCTACTGTTGTCAGCCTTCGACGCAGAAGGATCAGTTCTTGAAGCAAGAGCATGATAAGCCCATCCGTTACAAGTATTTTATCAAATTACTTAACTTGCGGATAGTGAGTCATCATTAGCCTCTATTAAAGACAAACGGCAGCTATGCAGATAAAGTAGAGATACAAGAGGTATGAAGGAAAAGTCTATTCTTTAATCGAAAATAAGTACATCATAAGTATTGGCAAAAGCTACATGAAAGAAAACTAAAGTAAAAAAGAAAGATCCTACAATTACTTTTTCGAGGGTTGAGAACCCTTCTCGGGACCGGTGGCCTTATTCTTGGCATCTCCAACATCAGATCTTAACTCAGCTGCTTTGGCTTGGGAAACCACGTCCTTTATGGTAAGTGAATCATCGGCGGGGTTATCTTTGGCCAAGGGTAGGACCTCCATACCCTGCCCAACTTCTCCTGTGGAAACCCCAGCAGCTGTAGTAAGGGCATGTGTGTCAGCGACCTGCTCAGGAGGAGGGAGGGGTAAAGCAGTGGCCAAAGGATGGTTAGCTGGGATCTCTCTGATGTGTTCAGGGAAGAACACGTTTTCAGGTTTTCTCAACTCGGAATCAGCAGGAACCCCTGCACGATTGAGCGCTTCTACCCAAGACTCAATGCAATAATCTTGGGCTTTGGGTTTGGTCCGAGGACGTCCATGATCCGAGTAGTGATGCATTTATTAGGTGTTCTATTTTAAAGTCTCATAAATAGGAATTGAAAAGAAAGTTAGTCCGAGGAGGACTTTATCCTCGGACGTGAAGAGTACAACACAAATAGATATCCCCACAGGTGGAGTGACCTTCCAAGAAACTCCAACGATAGGTACGTGTCTCGTGAACATACGGGAAGGAAAGAGATCTAGAAATATCTGAGGAAAAGCTGCTACCACCGCATTAAATGCATTGCAACTACTTTCCTGGCCGTATTTATGTGGAGAGGACCTCTGAACAGTGCCACTGAAGCTACCACAACTCACAGAAGGGTGAAAGAAGGTGTTTGATGAGACAAGTACTCAAGTAATGTCCTAGATGATCAACAAGTGTAAGGTAAAGATGACTAAAGGGGAGCTATATAATGTAAAAGATCCTCCATGAAAGGGGGACATTTGGTAATTGGAAAACTTTATTTATATTGAATTGAACCTCCTCGGATTGGGCCGAGAGCAAATTTATCCAGAGCTATTTCCTTTTTCTTCTTCTTTTTAACTCTTAACCTAGTTCTAAGGTCATATTAAACGTTGTCCATTTCACTAAAACACGATTTTTTAACCCACTCTTTACAAATTTATTGTATTGGGCTTATTGGGCCAAGTTCCTCTATACGTTGGGCTTGGGCTGTAAATCGTGATCCTACAACTCCAACTTTAACAAAGACTACATCACATCTAAAAAAAAAAAAAAAAATTAAGGATCCGTCTAGGAACAATTTATTTAGCTGTTGAAAACTTTTTTGTTGAAAGTATTGTAAATAAAGGTAAAAGTTAGTTGAAATAGTACAATGGGATTCGTGAATAGTACCAAAAGGTAAAATAAGACATATGAATAATAACAAAAAAAAAAAGTTAAATAATAACAAAAATAAATTAAATAGTAAAATAACCTGATTTTAAAATCTAATCTCAAATGCAATCTAAGAATGCGTTTCAAATCATGTTAAAATGTGGTTTAAATCAGGTTTTAGCTTCTTCTTTTTTTTTTTGTACTATCATGGTCCAACCGTACTGTTTGTGGGCCATTTTGTTGGAAAAAAAATAAAAATAAAAACTTTATTTTTTTGATAAAAACATCTTATTTTTTGTATATGCATCAGCTGTGGAAAATTCTTAGGTAGTCTTGGAGTATAGTGAAATGGTGTTCCCTTCTCTCACATTCATGGTGGACCCCACCATGGATTTAATGAGCGGACCCCACCATGAATGTGAGAGGAGGGAGCACCATTCTCCGTGCTCCGGGAGTACCTAAGAATTAGTCATCAGCTGTTGGGTTCTTGGGTCAGTTAGGCTAATTAAAATGCTATTACTGCGGTTGCCATTATTGCTGATAATATCACCCAAACCCAAATGACTTGCCGCACAAGCATCCTTTGGAAACCCATAGCCCTACAATTTCGGAGAAGAGTGTCTAGTGTATGGAAAACTTCATCAATGCTGGGTTTTTTAAAAGCAGACGGAATATACAAAAGATTAGGGGAGGGTCCGGTGCAATAGCCTCATGCAATTCCTTTCACATCATTTTTACTTTTTAAAATTATTAATTTTTTTTAAACTCTTAACTTTTTTATTTTTTCAACTTCCTTGATCTAATGGTTGATATCAAAAATTAACTTTTTAACTTTTGATATGAACCATTGAGAAGGAATTGCATGGTGCAATATTGTACCAGGTCTCAATCCAGCTATTGTCAATCACCGATTGGGGTGTCCCAAATTCCATTATCATTCTACTATGTAGGCCGTACAAGGCTTCGTATTTAAAAGGGTGTTTGATTGTGTTGTTTAAACAACAATTTTTGTTGTTTCCATAACACTTTTTCACCCACACATATTTTCACAACACTTAAATAACGTTACTAGAATAACATTACCAAACGAGTTCTAAATCTCAAAGTGCGCGTTGCATATGATAGGGACCGGTGTTTGAACTAAATTGTACTACTTACAATGAAAGTCTTTGTAACTTTTTTTTTTTTGGATATTCTAGAATTACACCATTATTCCATAATTTTTGTAGCAATTTGTGGAAGTAATTAACTATAAGTGGTTGAAAATTATTATCATATGAACTTACTAATTTTTCATTACTATTTATAATTAACTCTATCTGAGTTGTGGCTAGTTAGAGGATTGCTCAAATTGCATAGGGAGAAGAGTCTATTTACAAGACTATTATAATTGTTTATTCTAAAGTGAAATTTCCAAGATAGGTTATTTATATTTTAGAGTGGTTTTTTACTCGAAGAGTTCATCAAAAGATTTTTACTTTGTCACCAAATCCTTGTGTCTTTTTATTACTTTTGGATTGTGGTGACATGTTTGTGGTTGATTATTTACCATTGTTGCACTATCTATTGGATAATTTGGATTATTAAATACGGACTAAAGTGACACTTAATCTACTTATTTTGTTAGTTGGGTCTAAGTAAGATTATTCAATAGGTATACAGATATAAATCAGGATAAAAATTATTCAATGTAAAAATAGTTTAGTTAATTCAAGGTGACTCATCTCTTGAAATTAAGGGGGAGAAAAAGGTAAGGTGACAGTCAAAGAGAGGTGACAAATGTCCAAGGGTTATGTGCTTAACCCAGGATCTATTGTCATTTTTCTTTAGCTGCCACCTTACTCTTTATGCAGCAATTATTGCATACAAGGTTGCAATAAATTTTCTCCTTATAATAAAAATAAAAAAAGTGTTTTGTATTTTCATACTTACCTTAACAAAACAAAGAAAAAAAAAAACCAGTTAATTCAATTAATGGCTAACATTTAGTATTATTTTTTTATTATCATCAAGGTCAACAGTAGTTCTCTCTCCAAGATAGAAAGACATTGAGTGTCCTTTTGAAATAAGGAGTATTACACTAATTAATTACTTTACCCTAGCTCAAAATTTTAACATTAGCAAGTTCTTTTTCAAACACTGTCATTTGCTTCCATCTTTATAGTTGAATTTTTAAATCATTACTGACATCCTTTTAGCCTAAAGATGCTTTGTTTTATTGTTCCTTGTAAATCAGTCAATCAGGTCCAACAGAGAAAAAGAGAATAAAGATTATTAAAAGAAAAAGAAATAGAAAAAGGATAACGATGATATTTCTCTAGGAGAAAACGTGAGTTACTTGACCATAAATATATGGCGATGGCATTTCAAAAAGGCCAATATGAACTTAAAAGAAGGCTAAAAAGGGGTCATGATAAGTAGGGCAAGTCTGTTTTTCTCTTTTGGTAAAGAAAGTGAAGTATAAATAATCGTGAGTGCGTCTGATTAGAAGAAAAAGTTAAAGAGCATGTCTACCTTTAATTAGTGCTTAGCATACGGATTGACTAATTAAAGACTTGAACTCCCATTGTTGATTGGTCCGCATAGTAGTGCAGCAGTCACAAACTTGAGACCTTTTGTTGGCCAATTTTATATACTTACGGTCTGAATCAATTTCTTTGTCATCATTTATATATATATATATATATATATATATAAATTCTTCTGTGCTTTAATTATTAATTGTGTTAATTTTGTTTTTCAAATTAATTTTAGAACTAAATCAATCTTATCTTTAATTATAGCAACTCAAACTTATAAGCACAAAATTGATTATAATTTGAATGTATAGAGAGATGAAATTAAGTAAATTTTAAAGCATCACAGTAAATATTAACAACTTTAAAGCTCAAACGTCCAAGTTTAGTTAGCTTAATTTAAAAAAATAAAATAAAATAGGTAGTACAGTACGCTAAGCTTAGTGAACAGTTTGTAAGGGTTCATTTTGGTTGAAAAAGTGAGATGATAGAAGAGATTTTAATTTTTCTCATTTTTATTTAGTTGTGGGGTGAAAAAGTGAAGGGATGAAAAAAAAAATTATTTGGTTGAGAACAAAAACTAGAGGATAGAAAATTTAGTTTGTATAAATTTAACATTATATCTCTATTAAATAAAATAAAAAGTAACACATTATATTTTTATTAAAAAAATAGTGTATGATCAAATGAAAACTTTATTTATTTATTTATTTTTAAATATAATAGTGCACAAAACTCAAGAGCGCAAAAATTTTTTATTAAAAAAAAAAGCCAAAAACTGGTGAGAAAAGAAAAAATGAGCACAAAAAAAGAAAAAGAAAAAAGAAACGTGAGATTCAGAAAACATTGAAAAATACAACAAAAAAAAAAAAAGAGTGACACAACATTTAAAAAGAAAAAAGAACAAAAATGAAAGAAAAGATTCATAAAACCAACAGTTGAACATTGGTGTTGGTGTTAGGGTAGTTTCAAAATATATATTTTTTTTTGGATAAATTTCATTTATACCTGAAGTTTGGGTTAATGTCGTTCAGGTTCAAAATTTTTCAAAACTAACCAATTTAATCTCTAAAACTAATTTAGTCTTTAGAACAGTTGAAAAAAAATAACTAAAACTGTTTCGAGACTAAATTAACTAGTTTTGAAAAGTTTTAGACTTAATCGGTATTATCCTAAACCTCAGAGTTTGTTAGTAAAACTTACACTATATTTTTTTTATTTTTTCCATTTCTGAATGGAGTACTTGTAGGTACGAAGGTTGTAATGTCATTCCATAGGAAAAGTATCTTCTGAGCCGCCGAACATATACAACTTTGGTGGAACTGACATTTAGGCCCCACAGCGGACCATGAGCTTTAGAAAAGTTCGTGATATTTGGATTGATTATATTTTATCTACAGATACTTCAAAGACATTTGGGTACGCTGTTTGTCGTTTAGCTGAAAGAAGCGACGTAATTCAGCGAAATAAAAGATAAAGAGGAGAATAATTGCCTTTAGTAGGTGAGTGCGTTCCTCTTTAGGTTGAAAGAAATTGACGTATATATCCAAAGATCAATATCAAAAACAAAACAAAAATTGACGTACAGTCGTGACTGGTGAGGTGAGTGCGTTTTGATGTGCTGCATGTCTACCATTTACTCTTTTATATATATATATATATATATATATATATATATATATATATATGAAAGAGCAAGGAAGAGAGCAATAGAAAATAAAAGTAGATTGATATATATGATGGGACAGAAGAAATCAACTACAGACGAGATCAATAGGACAGACAAAACCATTCTCTGAGACGAGCCTAAGAAAGTACCCGCGTCACCAACGAGGGTAGCAGGATCATTCAATGCCGCCAATAATGCCTCAGACGGTTATAAAACCAGTTGTACAGACCGTTTGGAGCATATTAAAGCCCCATTATTAAGCAGGAGGCGTCACCAAGAAAGGCATTAACATCACATTATCAACCACAACGGCTAGAACCCAAAGCAACATATATAAAGCCCTCACGTTGCCAGTACAAGGTACGGAGATTCTAAGAAACACTTACTATTGTTCTGCTATTCTGTTTTATTTTACAAAGAGCTTCCCTGTTCTGACTTTGCCATTGGAGGCGTTGTGGCAGGCACCACACCGGTGACCACCTTGGAGGAGCTGTGGATCCATCTGGACACATTCAACTTAACTGACGAAGTCACGCTTCATCAGTTTGGTGCCGTCTGTGGGAACGACATTTTCGTACTCAGGGTCAAAAGCGTAGTTTCCAACCAACTTCCACATTCAGATGGAATCCAACCAAGATTCTGCAGCTCTGGCTCAGCAAGTTCAGGCTCTTGCAGCCACTGTCGAGGAGCTCACTAGACAGAATCAAGAGATGAAGCTACGGCTTCAGCAGGAGGAAAACCGATCTAGAACCAATCAAGAAGACAAAGGAGATAGCCTCAGAAGGAGTGACCATCGAAGGCCGACTACCTCGGATGAACTCCACTCAGACCCTCTCCGGGAGATGAGAAAAGAGATGGATAAGCTGAGGAAGGCCATTAAAGGGCAAACGAATCAGAATTTGGACAGGATGGTCAAGACAACAGATTCGCCGTTCACCACGGCAGTCTTAGAGTGCCTTGTGCCGTCTAAATTCCGGTTACCCCAACTTGAGCCGTTTGACGGGCTTAAGGACCCTCTGAGCCTCCAACAGCCTCCTGACGAGATACTGTGTTGTTCCTTCCCTACAACGCTCAAGGGAGCTGCAAGGGAATGGTTCACAAAGTTACCAAAATCGTATGTCGACAATTTCGAGCAATTAAGCAATGCTTTTCTGCGCCACTTCGTCGGAGGACAGCGCCCAAAGAGACCAGCTGACCATTTACTCACTATCAGACAAGGGGAAAAAGAAACCCTGAGGTCGTACATGAAACGATTTACAAGGGAAACTCTAGAGGTAGATGAAGCTGACGACAAGGTGCAGCTGACGACCTTCAAAGTAGGGTTGAAATCTAGAGATTTTGTGGTTTCACTCGCGAAGAATCCACTTAAGACGATGGCGGAGATGCTCCTAAAGGCACAAAAGTATATGAACGCTGATGATGCTTTAGCCGCCATAAAGGACGTAGAAAAGCCCGGAGATAAGGGAAGAAAGGAGGACGATCGTAGAGGACAAAAAAGGAAGCGTCCAGGCCGACATATCAATGACGGGGCTAAAAGGAATGACGAGAAAACTCCCAAAACGGTAAAATTCACTCCTCTAGTTATGCCTATTGATAAAATTTTGGCGCAAATTAAGGATGAACATTACCTCAAGTGGCCAAGGCCGTTACATTCATCTCCCAACGTCCGTGATAAAAACAAGTACTGCCAATTCCACAAAAATCATGGCCATTACACAAAAGATTGCCGGGACCTAAAAGAACAGATAGAGGAGTTAATACGGAAAGGAAAATTGCAGAAGTACGTGAAGAAGGGGGAGAAAAGCAGGTTCAGAGACGAAAATAAAAGCCAGCACGAGTCCTCGTCCAGGGACGCGGATCACTCGTTCAACCCTCATAGAATGTGATTGGGGAAATAAAGACGATCGCAGGGGGACCATTCACATGAGGGTCATTCAGATCCCTCAAAAAAGCATGCCAGAGGCAGGTGAACAACGTCCACATGGTACCCTCGTTCAAGCAGAGATGAACGAACCAAGATATGTCTTTCAACGAGGAAGACGCAAGGGGGGTGAAGCAGCCTCATAATGACCCCTTGGTCATAACACTCACGATTGAAGGATGCAATACCAAGAGGATCCTCGTAGACAATGGCAGCTCCGCAGACATCATCTACCTACCCGCTTTCCAGCAGCTGAAGCTAGATCCTGGCAGACTACACCTATTTGACTCTCCCCTCGTCAGTTTCAGTGGAGACAGGGTATACCCCAAGGGTATAGTGACGTTGACGGTGACAGTGGGGACCTACCCGAAGCAATTAACCCGTCAGTTAGACTTCTTGGTAGTAGACTGCCCCTCATCATACAATGTAATTATTGGGAGGCCTACACTCAACAAATGGAAATCAGCCACGTCCACCTATTGCTTGAAGGTGAAGTTTCCAACAGAGAACGGTGTAGGTGAGGTAAGAGGGGATCAAGTCCTGGCTAGAGAATGCTACCAGGCCGTATTGGCTGCAAAGGAGAACCATACGTGGGTGATCGAGGAAAAGGAAGAAGATAAAATAGAAGCCCTGGAAGAAGTGGAGCTAGTAGAAGGAAAGACAACCAAGACAACAAGGATAGGGACGATACTGAGTCCCGAGATGAGGTCAAAGCTCGTTCAGTTCCTTAAGGAAAACCTTGACGTCTTCGCATGGAGCCACGAGGACATGCCTGGCATATCCCCGAAAGTTATCGAGCACAAGTTAAACGTAAATCCCGAAAAGAAGCCCGTCCAGCAGAAACGACGGGTCTTTGCCCCAGAACGAAACCAGGCCATTACAAACAAGGTTAGCAAATTACTGACAGCAGGCTTCATACGTGAAGTGTATTATCCAGAATGGCTCTCAAATGTCATCTTAGTGAAGAAGGCAAACTGAAATGGAGAATGTGTGTGGACTTCACGGACCTAAACAAAGCTTGCCCGAAGGACAGTTTCCCCCTACCAAGGATAGACCAGCTTGTAGACTCAACAGCTGGGCATAAACTACTGATGTTCATAGACACTTTCTCAGGGTACAACCAAATAAAGATGGCTGAAGAAGACCAGGAAAAAACCGCTTTCATCACGAGTCAAAGGCTCTATTGTTATAAAGTAATGCCCTTAGGGTTAAAAAATGCATGGGCAACTTACCAGAGGCTGGTGAATAAAATGTTTAGCGAGCAAATTGAGAGTGACATGGAAGTATATGTGGATGACATGCTCGTCAAGAGCAAGGAAGAACTAACACATCTGGACGATCTGAAAGAGACGTTCGCCACGCTCAGGCAATACCAGATGAAACTGAACCCTAGTAAGTGTGCTTTTGGTGTAGCCTCAGGAAAGTTTTTGGGATTCATGGTGTCCCAAAGAGGAATAGAAGCGAACCCAAAGAAGGTGCAAGCCATCCTCGACATGACGTCACCCAAGACCGTCAAAGAAGTCCAGAAACTCATAGGGAGGATCGCGGCACTTAATATATTCGTGTCTAAAGAGACGAACAAATGCCTGCCATTCTTTAAAACATTGAAACAGGCTTTCAAATGGACTGACGAGTGTGAGTCAGCGTTTTAGGAACTCAAACGTTATCTGAGCAACCCACCCCTACTGAGTCCGTCCAAGCAAGGAGAAGACTTATATTTTGTACCTAGCAGTATCAACTACGGCCGTGAGTGCAGCCCTGATCCAAGAAGAAAATCTTTCACAGGTGATAAACTCAAGCATCAACGACAGCATCGTCACCAACAGGGGCATCATCAGTAGGAGCCTTCTCGGGAGCGTCACCCTTAGGAGCCGAGGACTGGGCAGCCTCATCCATCGCCATCTCCTAGTCCACCTCTTCGAGATCCAAGTTCGACAGGTCGACTCCAGTGGGATGCTTAACGAGGTACCTCCTTAGAAGCTCAAAACCCTTAAAGTACCAACTGAAGAGCATTGTGTTGTACTCATCAGTCTGCTGGAAAGCTTCGACGAACCTAGCAGCAATAGTTTTGAGCTTCTCCTTGGCAGCCAGAAGTTGGTCGTCCTTCTCCAGGGTTAGCTGACGCTCAGCTCTGAGATCGTCATTCAAGGTCTTGGCATTTTCCTTTAAGGTGTTAGCCTCGTCCATGAAGTCAATGAGCTTCTTCTTCAGCGTAGAATTCTCCTTCTCCAAAGCCTCCATCCTGGACGTTAGAGAAGCCACCTTGGCCTCCTGAGTGAGGTACTCAGAAGCAATATGGAGACTCTCCCCCAACACCTGAAAAGAAAATTTAAGTCGTCAGTACAATAAGAGAGGGAAAGAAAGAGACTAAAAGATGCACGAGCATTTTACCTGGACGAATTTGTGAACGTACTGATTCACAACCGCGTTGAGTGGCACACCAGAAAAGGCCTTCAGGTCCTCTGCAGTCACGACCCCATGTGCCCTATCCACCGCCAGTCCCTCGTCATCCCAGATGGTAGACGAGCGAGAATCGGCCTTTTCCTTCTCCTTGACCGCGCGGCCTTTTCGAAGAAGGAGTCGAGATCTCTTCAACCGAAACGGCTAGAGAAGCCGTCCTCACAGTCTCAGCACCGGAGACGATGGGAGTGACAGAGGCGACTGGAGTAACGGACGGACCTTTCCCCGTGACACGTACTACCTTCTTGTCGATGTTGGACAGTGGCTCGTCCTTCTTGGACCTCATCTTCGCATACATATCCTTGTTGAACTTTGCTGTCATTTCTACAAGAAGAAAACACTTGTTAAAAAAAATATAAATATATATATATATATATATCCAAGTGTATACAAAAGAATCAATACTAATGAGCTTAATACTTACTCTTTTTTCCTTCAATGTCAATGCTGCGCAAGACGTAGGGAGATGGGTCAGGACCAAGATTATAGAAGGCAAGGGTCCACGAATCTACCAGATCATCCCAACTTTCAATCGTCAGGGCGTATTCTATCGCCTGCTCAACACGCTCCTTATGCCTGCTTTTGAGCTTAGGCCGTCTCTTAACTGCACAAAACAAGAAGCAAAGGAGTCAGTGACGATAACAGTAAATACAGCAAAACTAAAAACGACGGGAAGAAATACTGACGCACCTAGGGTCGGGGTTCCCCACCGACGAAGCAACCTCGGGATATCACCCCAATCCCGGCTGGAAGGAGTCTCAAAATCGTCCCCAGACACAAAGAAAAATCTTGACTTCCAATACCTGAAGGACGAAGGTAAACCCCTGACAATCCTTGTTCTCCTCTCCCAGGGTACTAACTCATAGTATCCGTACTCTTTAGACTCTTTCAAATGATATAGGTAGATGAGTTCACCCACCTTAATCATGTCCCCGTTAGCAGCCAACCATATTTCCATACAATTGACCATTATCCTCCATGAATTGGGCATAAGTTGCCCGGGAGCAATACCAAAATGATCTAAAAGCTCCATCATGAACAGGTGGACGGGGAGCCTAAGTCCACAGGTGAAGGCAGCCTCATAGAAGCATACCTCACCAAGAAAAAAGTGGCAAGCCCTATCCTTGTCAATGGGCCGACGAACACGAACCCGCTCCGGAAATTGAAACCTATCTTTAAATCTACCCACGGTGTCAGTATCCAGCCCATACACCTCCTCGAGGGCGTGAAAAGCCCTAACCTCTCGAGGGGTAAAAACAGCAGTATCTCCCTCTACCGGGTTACCATTAGATGATAACCCAGTCTCAAGTTCACTGGATCTAACCTCAGACATCGTCCCACGCTCTCTCACCAAATCCTCAAACCAATCAATTGATTGACGAAGCAAAGGCAACAACTCAGCCAACGCAACGCCCAAACTGTTACCCTCAAAAACAAAGTCCTCAAGATTTGGGAAAACGCTTAAAGACCCCCTAAACGCTCGAAAAGGAAAGAAACTGAGGCGCAAGCTATTCTAACCTCAGAGCTACTAACCATGGACACCCAGAAAAAACGCAGAAGAAAGAGGTAAATACTAAAATCCCAAATGCCAAAAAACAAAAACAACCACAGCAAAGGAAGGGAAAAGGGAAAATCAGGAACTTATAGCAGATTATGAAGAAAAAGGAAATAAAGGAAGAGGAAAAGAGAAACGTACCTTGAAAAGGTGCAGCTCAATCGAAGAAAAATTCAAAGGACGTCGCCAGAACAGAGTCAGAACAATCGCAAGAGTAAATGGAAAAGAAAAAACTCAGAGCAATGATTAGAGAAATTGGAAAAAGTGAAGGGAGAAATGAAAGGAAAAGGAAGTTTAAAAACTAAGGCCCAAAAAACTGAAAAATAGCAGGAAACCCAAGGGTCATGCAAATAACTCCACCGATCAGCATGCGCCACGTGGCCACGACGCACATAGTGCCACCACAACGCATTTAATACGGTGCGAAATCCCAAGAATCGCTTACAGTCCAAGAACCTTTCATCTTCTATGGTCGTCATGACGTGTCACGACGACCACAGAATCCAGGGGCAGCTGATGGGACTGATGAAATCAACTATAGACGAGATCAATAGGACAGACGAGACCATTCTCTGAGATGAGCCTAAGAAAGTACCCGCGTCACCGACAAGGGTAGCAGGATCATTCAATGCCGCCAATAATGCCCCGGACGGTTATAAAACCAGCTGTACAAACCGTTGGGAGCATATTAAAGCCCCATTATTAAGCAGGAGGCATTACCAAGAAAGGCATTAACATCACATTATCAACCACAACGGCTAGAACCCAAGGCAACATATATAAAGCCCTCACGTTGCCAGTACAAGGTACGGAGATTCTAAGAAACACTTACTGTTGTTCTGCTATTCTGTTTTATTTTACAAAGAGCTTCCCTGTTCTGACTTTGCCATCAGAGGCGTTGTGGCAGGCACCACACCGGTGACCACCTTGGAGGAGCTGTGGATCCATCTGGACATATTCAACTTAACTAACGAAGTCACGCTTCATCAATATTTGTTGCCAAATTATAATTTCGGTCTATTTCAATTTCTTTCTCATAAAGTTAAGTCAGTACTTAATTATTAACGATGTTAATTTTGCATGTCAGTTCAATTTTCAAAATTAATCAAATTTATCTTACAATCATGTCACCTTTTAACATATAAGCATAAAATTGATTTTTTTTGAAAGTATAGAGATGAAAATAAGTAAAATTTGAAAATTAAAGGATAAAATTAACACAATTAATATTTAAGAGGTTTTATTTTAAAATTTCAAGAATGAAACTAATGCAATTAAATGCATAGAAATGAAATTGAAATTAATTGTTACAATTTTTTTTTTTTTTTTAAGAATGAAACTTGAGAATTTAATTAAAATAGAATCAGCTAGCATCAGCTAAGAGTATAGAGTAAAGGTGTGGAGGAACATCCATCATCCACACCAAATAACCACTAACATGTCTAGCATGTTTAGCTAGGTTATGAGCAACAGAGTTTCCAAGTCGACGTACATGGAAAAAAGAAATACAACTGGATTCTGTCAAGGCTTTGGCTGAGTCGAGGATATGGCCAAAGGGAGAAAGAGAGTCCTCATTGCTGCTGAGAGTGTTGATCACACGTTCTAAATCACCTTCAAGAATAAAGGATAAGCAGCCAATTTCTAGTGCGAAGGAGATAGCTCGTGCTGCTGCCAATGCTTCAACCAAATCTGAAGAGAAGGGAAGGAGAACTCGCTCCGCCAGCGAAGCCAACGCCTGGCCTTGGCTGTCACGTACCACCACACCCAAGCCAGCTCTGCCTATATCTTTGAAAGTCGCTCCATCGAAGTTAACCTTCAGAGAATTTGGGGGATGAGGTGACCATCTGACTCGTGTGGGTGAATGGGTAGACATTTGTGAAGAGGCTGTGAGGTTTGCTCTATTGAAATCCTAGAGTGCTTGCTATGCCGTTGGGGCAACCTATGATATCGGGTAATCAGAATTTTTGACTCTGATTTGATTCCTGTGGTACCAGATTGTCCATAACAGCATTGCTAACTTCTCCAGATTTTTTCCTTCCTACTGTGCATATAATATAAGGTCTGAAATGTTGGAAAAATAGTGGGAACGTTGAAAGTCGAACTCAGGAAGAGCTTCCCATATCTGAGCTAATTCAATGCAGTCCCATAACGCATGCAAGATACTTTTTGGTTCTCTGTTGCAGTGGTCATAGATATCAAATGTCAGAATCATCCGTTTCCTAGGACTCACCTTTGCTAGCATCACGTTCCGACAAGCTCTCCAAAGGAAGTTTTTTACTTTATTTGGAATGGAAAAATCCCAGACCAGCTTCCAAACTCCATTATCTTGATTCGGACCCACTGTGGTTAGGTTATTTAAATTTTCTTTAGATAGAAATTTATAACCCGACTGCACTGTGTACTGACCCAAGGATGTATATGGCCAAATTAATTTGTCTTCAGCTGAGGAATTACAGAGGGGAATGCTTTGTATCAAATCAACCTCTTGTGGATTAAACAAGCCCTGTAACAGACTTGAATCCCACTATTTTGTACCCAGATCAATGAGGTCTGCCACCTTTGCTTCCTCAAAACCATCAACTGTTGGAGACAAAATTCTTAGATGATCATTGTATGGTAGCCATGCATCAAGCCAAACCCCAATTGATTCTCCATTGCCCACTCTCCATCTAGCACCTTTCAAGAGACACATCATGACCTTTTAGTATGCTCTGCCATGCATAAGAACCAACACTTGAATCAGAAGCCTCCATTATAGAGCAATTAGGAAAAAAAATTGAATTTAAAAACCCGGTAGAATACATGTGGTGTAGAAGTCGCCATGCTTACTTAGCTAGCAAAGCATCATTGAAGAAGGCTAGGTCCTTAAAACCCATTCCACCTTCAGATTTAGCTTGGCATAAAGTTTTCCATTTGACCCAATGCACGTTTCTTCGATCACCATTCTGTCCCCACAGGAACTTTCTAATCAGGCTTTCAATCTCTGTGCATAAACCCACTGGGAGCTTGAAATAGCTCATTGTGTAGGTTGGGATAGCTTGTACCACTGCCTTGATAAGGATTTCCCTCCCTACTTGAGATAGTAGTTTTTCCTTCCACCCTTGAATTTTTTTCCAAACCTACTCATTTATGTAGTTGAAGCTTGCCTTTTTTATTTCTCCCCAAAAGTGATGGTAAGCCCAAATACTTCTCGTATTGTCTTATTTCAGGAACCCCGAATGCTACCTTGATGTGATCTTTAAGCTTTTTAGAAGTGGATTTACTGAAGAAAATGGTAGTTTTGCTTCTATTTATTTGCTGCCCCGAACATTTGCCATATGTGTCTAGGATGTCCAAGACCTTCTGGCATTCTTGAGTGGTTGCCCTACAAAACAAAAGACTGTCATCTGCAAAAAGGAGGTGAGCCAGACAAGGACTATTTCTGGATAGAGAATAGCCTCATATCTCACCCTGGCCAGCTGCTTTGCTAATGAGACCATGCAGTCCTTCTGTACACAGTAGGAAAAGGAAAAGGGAGAGTGAGTCTCCCTGGCGGATACCTCTTGATGGTTAGATCATGCCTTTGGGTTCTCCATTGACA
>JARYZH020002469.1:0-15601 GCA_030021035.2 Notholithocarpus densiflorus | reverse complement strand
GAGAGAGAGAGAGAGAGATTATCTGGTGCAAATTCATGATTATCAAGCGCCTAGCATGAGAGATACAGAGAGCGAAGGGGAGCCAAGAAAGACTTAGCCGATGGCCGAGCCAAAGCATATTGCTTGCACAGAAAATTTCGGTAAGTCATCCCTGGCTCAACTCCACTCTCTATCTCTTCATGCAAGACACATAGACAAATTTCACTGATCTTCTATATACCAGTTTTATGTCTTTCTTTATTTTAAATCCTTCGGCGTAATTGACATATATATAGGCAGAGATATATCCTTGGGGTTGCACATTGTATTATTGATTGGCTGTTGTGGGAATAGAATCTGGAAGATGACTGTGTGATGGGAATGTTGGGATATGATGCGTCAACGGGAATTTGTTCTTAGGATGATAGTCATGATAGGATTTTGATACAAGCTTACAGGTCTCAATGGGTAATATGTTGGTTTTCTGACCTAATTCTTTTGCACTCACTGCATAATTTCTAGAATTTATGTGCCTTTAGATAAGAGGGTCCCAAAATAATTGACTATGAGAAAAAAAATCCCATGTTCTTTACATATTTAACCTCCTCGAATTCAACTCTAACGTCCCTATTTGGATTATTGTGACGTACCTTATGATATTGTCTTACTCTGGCATAATTTAATTAATAGAACATTTTTGTTAATTTAATTAGTGCAAATGGCGTGCTTGTTTCTTACGTTGGATTCTAGATTCCACAAAAACAACATTTCTTGGAAATTTTAGGAGAAATAACAAAAACAAGCATTGGCTCAGATTCACTCACTGTCTGCTCATGCATGACTCTTAGATAAGCAGCAATGAATAATGAATATTGGATATTTGTATTATGCAATGAAGTTGAGGTATTTCATTATAGGCAAACTTGAAGAATTTCACAAAAGCTTCAAGCCTTCCCCATACACTTTTCATTCAAAATTTTGATAGTTGGTTGTGAGAATAGAATTATGGGGATAGTGGCTGCTTTAGGAATTTTTTCAAGGTTGTCATTAAGAAACTTATAATATACAAAATCTAATAAAAGGGAAACTTAATATGTTGACAAAGAAAACGATGCAAATACATAAATTCTTACAATTTTCTTTTACAAGTTTTTTTTTTAAATTTTTTTATTTATATTTATTTTGAAATTGTTTCATTATAGTCTTATTATCAATGTTGCAAGTTACACTTCTTTCAAAATTTTATTTCAATAAAAATTATATTGGCATTTTTCTTTTTGTTTGTAGGGGACCAAAGTTTAAGGATAAAGTTTGGCTACAAACTTAATTGTAGTTTAAGGCTACCACTCTCACTAAGCAAATTAGCATGGCTACATATTTTAAAAATATAAGTTGAATTGCATGTTCTTTATGTTCGTAAGACACATGTCAAATTTCATGTCAATAACATTTTATTTACTATTCGAATCATAAACTTATTTTTTATGTATAATTTTAGACTACAAAAACTTGAAATTTAAACATTTGATTGATGACATAGCTATTAATCTTATATTTTCTTAAAATTTTACAAATATGGAGGATATAAAAATAAAATGTTGTCTAATGGTGGATTTGTCAAAATTTACATAAAATAAAAAAATATTGAGTGGTATTGTAATCTTAGTCTACAACCAAGTTTGTTGTCAAATTTTGTCCAAAGTTTAATTATGTTGGGCCTGAAAAAATGTAGAGTGGCCACAATTTTTTTTAAAGGTAGAAAAATCATAAAATTTTAAATATTTATACATATATAATAATTATTTTTTTTCCATGTTAGGATGGTCCTGTGACCACCCTACCTTCAATGTGGAGCTGCTCTTGTTTGGGGATACAAAACTTACGTTAATGGGAATCTATTCTTAGAATTTTATTTGTGAGAATCATAATATGGTTATGACTCAAGTTCAAGAACATTAGAGGACACCAAGATTGGTTTCCTATCCTAGTTCCAAGGCATTATACATGTATTTATTGATGCACCAGTAACCCTAGTTGATAGTAAAAACCTTAAAAAATGGAATCTTATTTTCTTTTTCATCTATTCTCCCTCAATGAATGTGAGTCTCGTGTCAATGGATGGAATATTGGTACTAGGTTTACCTGCGGGATGGCTGAGGCACCAACTTTTTTTTTTTGAGAAACAAATACACACACAAGAGAGAGGGAAAGAGGTTCTAACACAAATGCACACCACAACTCTACTCAAAAGCCATGGTTGAAGCACCAACTCATCACTCCACTTTGCTAGGGCTAATTCATTTTGATTGTTGGCAAACCCGTACCCAAAGTCTTATTCATGTAATTAAGTTGTAAATTTAAGTGTCTAAATGCGTGTGTTGAAGATCTACATCGAATACACAAGAAATCAGCTCAAATTAAATTTGGCCCTTGAAAACCTTTTAATATTAGTGAGGGCCTGCTATTTGTCTTTGCAAATGGTATACATTTTTCATTGTTATTTTTGGAGTTACTATAGTGACAAAATTTTGGTTCTATTGAGATTAATAAATATAAATACTAAGTCTTAATAAAGCCATTGGTAATACAAAATGCAATAAAATTAATGCTATATGTACAATGGATAAATATGACATTAAATAAATAAAAAAAATACATAAACAATTTTAGTGGACTTCATCTCAAAAAGAAAAAAAAAAATCAGTGGACTGATATCGCAATTATGGCTGTGAGAATCAACTAAATGCTTGTAAATATTTTTTTATATCTAAAAATACATGCTGTGGATATGAACAACGGCAAGAGGTCAACAAATTTAATTGATTTAGTGAATTGGCCTAATTCCCAAAAGAGGATTAATAACAATCTCTCACAAATCACAATTTGAATATTGTTTGATTTTATTTTTATTATTATTTTTTTATTTTGATTGATTTCTACTAATCCAAATCAGTCAACTTGGGTAATAAAGTAGATTATTATGCAATGGGTTCTAATTTAGTGAACAGTGGGCACAACCATATCATGATTAAATAATGTAGCAAAAAATAAATTTGATACATTGATATGGTAGTTACGAAAGGAGGCAATGATAGGAAAACTTCTTTGTGGGTTTTGTCGATCACCACCCAATGGAAGAATTTAAAATAGAAGAGTGTAAGTACAACAATAAGAATGTAACCCGATCCTAGAAAATATATCTATACTAGGACATACTCACGTGGCCACACACAGCTCCACATGGTTTAACTTTTCTACCTTATGAATCTTTACAATACACAAAAACTCAATCCTTGTCAAACACTACAATACTACTTGATTGATGAAGGTTTATGCTGCAACTTTGTTAGGTTCTAAAACTTTAGGAACTAAATGTATTAGAACTTCAATTTGTAATGTGTTAGCAAACCATGATCAAAGCTTAGAGTCTAGATTTAGGCTGCTCAAAGTGTGTTTATTTGTAAAGTTGGAATTGAGTGATTGCAGGATTTATTGGTCTAAATCTGCAAGGCTCAATTGATCGAAAATTAGGCTCGATCGATCAAACCACGTGCAGATTAATTTTCTGCAGAATTTTCCAACTCAGCCTAAGCCCAGTTTGACGTGTAGGGTTTTATGTTTTACTCCAAGTATAAAAGGAAAAACCCTAGCTATGTTTTAGAAGTCTTTTTGATGTGTTGTGTGTTGAATCTCTTGTGAGATCTAGAGGTGTTTACCTTCATACACACTTAAGGTTATCAAGATCAAGATTCATATCAAAAACTTGGTGATCGCTTCAGTTGTTGCATAAAGAATTTAAAGAAGATTTGAAACCTTTGAGTGGAGTCTCAAAGTCACAAGTGGGAGTACTTGTGGTTGTAGTGGATCAAGGAAAGAAGTAGTCCGTGGACTCGGAGCTGTCATGAGGTCGTGGTAGTAAGTTTTTTACACGAGGTAGCAATAGGATGTTAGTGGTCTAAGTTTTATTGTAAAAACTTTAATTCTTTCATATTGGATCTGTTTTACCTTGAAGATAGCTAGGTTAAATCCTCCTCAGGTTTTTTACCGGTTTTATTTTCCTGGGTTATCATATCATGTGTTCTTTATATTTCCGCACTGCTTTACATGATATGACTTTATTGTTTTAACCTAGATCTGAATAATTTATCTAAGTAATCACTTGGTTAAATAACTAGGTTAAACAACTTGTGTTTTAAGGGGTCTAAAAACGTACAAGTGGTATCAAAGCAGGTTAGCTCTTGTATTTAGATCCTTTGATCTAAGAGTTGATCCTTCACCCCTGTTGTCATGGATTCTTTGAAGTCCTTATTGCTAAAACTCCAACTTGTCTACTTTTGGTTTGTGTCATTTGTTGCATGTGTTAAGTCTTTCCTTGAGTATCTTGGTATAATTACATGTGATGATAATTTTGTGTGTTATACTGGTTTAACTTCCTTAAAGGCATGTGATTCTTGTCTTTGGTATTTGCATAATGGTTGTTCCAGGCATATGACAGGTAACAAAGCTCTATTCAAGACACTCTTTGAAGGAAAGATTGGGACAATCACGTTTGGAGATGGAAGCAAATCTGTGATTAGAGGCATTGGAACTGTGGACATTCCAAGGTTGCCGGTATTTGAAAATGCCTGGTACGTTGATGGGCTAAAAGATAACTTACTCAGCATTAGTCAGATTTGTGACAATGGACTGAATGTTCTTTTTACCAAGTATGAATGTGAGATACTTGATGGAGGAGGTGACTGCATGTGAATTGGTGTTAGGACAACTGATAACTGTTATGGCATAACACCAAGTATAAGCAACAAGTGTTTCAGTGCAAAGATCAATCAAGTAGACTTATGGCATCGACGGTTGGGACATGCAAGTCACAAGCAATTAGAGAAGATTTCAAAGTGTGATGCAGTTATTGGTTTGCCCAAGTTTGAAAAGATAGAGAAGTGCATATGTGGACCATGTCAGATGGGTAAACAAGTGAAGTCCAAGCATCTGTCTGTAACTAAAGTTCAAACTTCAAGACCTCTGGAGTTGTTGCACATTGATCTCATGGGTCTTGCTAGAGTTCAGAGTTTAGGTGGAAAGAAGTATATTCTAGTTGTTGTGGATGATTTCACTAGATATACTTGGGTTGTGCTTTTGAGAGATAAGGCTGAGGCTTCTGAGAAGATGATACACTTGTGCAAGAAATTGCAAGTTGAAAAAGGTACTGTGATAGCCAGAATTAGAAGTGATCATGGGAGAGAATTTGAAAAAACAAAACTGGCTACTTTCTGCAATGATCAAGGCACACATCAAGAGTTCTCATCACCCAAGACACCACAACAGAATGGAATAGTAGAACAGAAGAATAGGGTTGTTCAAGAGATGGCTCGTGTCATGCTACATAACAAGAAGATGCCCAAGTTCTTCTAGGGAGAAGTAGTTAACACTACTTGCCATACACTCAACCGAGTGTATTTCAGACCTGATTCCAAGCAAACTCCTTATGAACTCTGGAGAGGAAAGAAGTCTGTTGTCAAATGCTTCAGGATATTTGGCAGTGACCGCTATATTCTGCGTGATAGGGAGAACCTAGAAAAGTTTGATGCAAAGAGCGACAATGGATACTTTCTGGGATACTCTTCCACCAGTAGAGCATATAGAGTGTACAATCTGAGAACTAAAACAGTCATGGAGTCTTCAAATGTGGTGATAAATGATGAATTGAGTTCAAAATCTCATTCAGAAGACACTCATTCAGTTCAAGAAAAGACTATGGAGGTTGATGATTCTCTTCCTGAAGATTATGTTGGGAAGCATAGTGATGAAGATCTACAATTGTTGAATGATACTGTTTCAGAACCGTCAAGTTCAGAACCATCCACTCCTGTTCGTGAAACTCAACAAGAACAAAGTGAGCCTAGTTCTTCATCTGAACAAAAAGGTACCTCTACATCTTTGGTCAAAGGTCCATCTGCTAGAATAAAGTTAAATCATCCTGTCACAAACATATTGGGTAGTCTGAATGATAATATGAGATTAAGGTCCAAAGCCTTGAATGTAATTACTCACTCATGCTATCTATCCCAATTTGAACCGAAGAAAGTGGATGAAGCACTTCAAGATGCTGATTGGCTTAATTCTATGCATGCAGAACTTCATCAATTTGTTCGGAATGATATGTGGGAGTTAGTTCCTAGACCAAAGGGAGTTAATGTCATTGGAACTAAGTGGATTTTTAAGAACAAGTCAGATGAACATGGTACAGTCATTAGAAACAAATCAAGATTTGTTGCTCAAGGATACACATAAGTGAAGGGGATTGATTTTGATGAGACTTTGCACCGGTAGCAAGATTGGAATCCATTAGGATACTTTTGGCCATAGTGAGTCATTTGAATTTTAAATTGTATCAAATGGATGAGAGTGCATTCTTGAATGAGATGTTGCAAGAAGAGGTGTATGTTGAACAACCAAAGGGTTTTGTTGATCCTCACAGACCAGATGATGTCTACAAGTTGAAGAGAGCCCTCTACGGTTTGAAACAAGCTCCCAAGGCCTGGTATGATAGGTTAATTGCATATTTCACTGAGCATAGATTCAAAAGAGGATTTGCAGATACTACTCTTTTCATATAAAAGGATAAGAATTATTTTGTAGTAGCTCAAATTTATGTTGATGATATTGTTTTTGGTGCTACTAATGATTCTCTTGCTCAATCTTTTGCAAATGAAATGAAGAAGATGTTTGAAATGAGTATGGTTGGTGAACTAACTTATTTCTTGGGATTGTAGGTGAAACAAATGGATTCTGGAATTTACATCAACCAAGCAAAGTATACTAGAAATCTAGTCAAGAGGTTTGGACTTGAAAAGGCTGCACATGTTAGAACACCAATGGCTGCTAATGCAAAGTTAACCAATGATCCTTCGGGTGAGACTGTTGATGTTACATTATATAGAAACATGATTGGTTGTCTTTTGTATTTAATTGCAAGTCGTCCTGATATTGCTTTTAGTGTTGGTGTATGTTCTAGGTTTCAATCTAATCCTAAGGTTTCACATTTGAATGCTATTAAAAGAATTATAAAATATGTTAGTGGAACTTGTGATTATGGATTGTTTTATAGTAGAGTCAAATTTGTCTCTTGCTGGATTCTCAGATTCAGATTGGGCTGGCAATGTTGATGATAGAAAAAGCACCACTAGTGGGTGTTTTTATGTAGGGGCCAATCTTGTTGCTTGGATGAGTAAAAAGCCAAATTTTTTTTCTCTGTCTACTGCAGAAGCAGAATATATTGCTGTTGGAAGTTGCTGTTCACAGCTTCTTTGGATGAAAAAGCTTCTAAGTGACTATGGGATATCACAAGACACCATGGTTGTCTATTGTGATAATTCTAGTGCTATCGATATCTCTAAGAACCCTGTTCAACACTTTAAGACTAAGCATATAGAGATTAGATATCACTTTATTAGGGATTTAGTTGAAAGAAAGATTGTGGCTTTGGAATATATCCCTACTGATTGTCAGAATGTTGACATCTTCACCAAACCTCTTGATAGAAGTAAGTTTGAGACACTTCGTCAAGTGATTGGTGTGATTCTGTGTCCCTAGTCATCTTTGGCTCTCATGGTCCTTGGGCTTCATCTCAATATTCTTTGTGTCCATTCCTCTTTTGCTGTTTTGGTTTTTTTTGTTTTTTTGTTTTTAGGATTTGCATTGCATATCATTCATGCATTTCATGATAGGTTGCTTTTGTTATTTTTTTCAATAAAAAAAAATGAAAAAGAAAAAGGGGAAAGGAAGGAAAAATGTGTTTTGCTTTATTTTTTCTTGGATTTGTAATCAAGGCTGGCTATATTATCTTTACATAACATGTTTGTGTACCTTGTTTAACTTGGAAGAGCTTATTTTACTGCACTTAGCTAGTTTTAGCTATGTAGTGCATGTTGTGTGGGAGTTGTTTATAGTTTTTGATCCCTTGACCTTGATTCTGAAGTCACATGCCTTTGATTGTTTGGACTTGAACTTAATGAGAAAGGCATAAATAACCATCTCACCACTGTTTACTAGCCAATCATGAACACCTTAGTGCATATCGTAAGATTTTATGCTCGAGAAAGTGTAGCACATGCACAAAAAGAATATAAAGTGTAGCCTCAGATTAAAGCTAAAATTGGTGTATACATTATTGGGCTATAATAATTTCTCAATGAAATAAAATTGGTGTGTACATTATTTGGCTAATTAAATATTTTTACATTGAAATAAAATTGGTGCGTACATTATGAGGCAAAACAAGAAACTTCCATGATTGCAAGCTTGTTTTCTAGGAGATGTGAAAGTTATATGATGTAACTCTTTAGGTGATAGTCTCTTTCAAACTTATGTGATGAATTTTGTAGAAATTGTGATTAATTACTATCTACATATCACCTCACATGTATCTCAAGCTATTACTAGTTGCACACACTACACAAATTATTATTTGCTAAACCTAGTACATGATATTGTGTGTGATCTTATTGTGGCCATCCATGATTATATGTTCCTTGATTTTAATGCAAAATATATTTAATGTTTGATTTTTGAGGACAAATTGTTTGAAAAACTTATTTTTGGAAGATCTGGGTTGAATTCAAGTGTTTTTGAAAAACTTTTAATTTCATACTCATGCATTTCATTCATGAAACACTGTGTTTTGAGGAGTTTCTGCATTAAATTGCTCTGTTTTTCAAAATTTTGAGTTTTCCAGATTTTCGACCGATCGAAAATGCGATAAAATTTTTGGTTACAATCTGCCTGGCTCGATCGGTGCTCGATTGATGCTGGATCGATCGAATCTGTTTTTCGATTGATCGAGGCTTATTTTTGACCGATTGAAATTCGGCCAAAAAGAGTTTTAAAAGAAGCTTTTCTCACGTGTTCTTCACACTTTTCAAATCTGTTTAAAAGCTTTTTCACTGCTCCTCTTTGACCGATCCAATCTAAGCCTATTTTATCGTTTTCTTCCTAAAATTTCTCAAGTGTTTTTGTCTTCAAGTGCAGGTAAGACCTAAATACCCTTCCTTTTTTCATTAAAGGCTGTGTTTGTTTCATGTAAAATATTTTCCGGAAAATAAATATTTTCCGGAAATGCTATTTTCAGGAAAGGAAAATATTTTTAAGTGTTTGGTTGCATTTTTTAAAATGTTTTGAAAAATATTTTCTGGTGTTTGGTTGTGTTCTTGAAAATACCATAGAAAACACATTTTCTACTTGTTGCTCACATTTTCTCAGCTGCCAAACAAATATATAATATCATTCCTCAGTACAGAAACACAAACAAAACCCAGAAAAAAAAATCATCAAATCCGGTCTAATTGAGAGAAGAAGGAAGAGAGAGAGGCGACTGGGTTCGACGAGAGGCGAGATCGCGCGGCAGAGGCGAAGGCGAGATCGCGCGGCGCGGTGCTGCGATGGCGATCGACGCGAAGGCGAGATCGTGATGGCGCGGTGCTGCGATGGAGATCGGCGCGAAGGCGAGATCGCGCATCTATGAGCTGCGTCTGTGAGTCGTTCTTTCTCCCTTTGCGCGTTTGTGAGCTCCTCTCTTTGCGCGTCTCAGTTCCGGAAGTGATTTGAAGGTAAAATGAAAACGGAAATGCTTTTACAAGATTAGAGGGCATATTTTACGGTCAACGGAAGTTATTTTCCGTTTGACCCAATTTTCCGGACCAACCAAACAACCTATTTTACGGAAAAACATTTCTGAAATTAGATTGAAGTCAAAACAAACACAGCCAAAATCACAATTTTCATGCATTTTTCATTAGCATTTTCGAACAAAAGAAATTAGGGATTTTTGATTTTTCAATTGTTTTTAATCACTTTTGTTCAATGGGTTTTTGTTCCTAGATGATATAAACTTGATTCCCATGCATTAATTTGATTAATTTTGTGATTTGGGAAAAATTGAAATTTCTAGGGCTTGAAACTTTAAGAAATTGGGGATTTTGTTCAATTGGGCTAAAATTGATGAAATTGACTTGTGTTCTTGGTTGATTATGTCATTATATGATGTTATCTAACTAGTGTAATGATAAATTGATCAATTTGGTGTTTTTTTTTTTTTTTTTTTTTTTTTTTTTTTTTTTTTTTTTTTATAAATTGGGTTTTTCAAAATTTGGGGTTTTTTGCTCTACACCTTTGTGTTCAAGTCAATTGATGGTATATGAAGTAAAATTGAATAAATTTTAATGCATTAGAGCATGCATCATATGTGCATTCATTACATGCATCATATAGATTGTTATTTATTGAGTTTTTTGTACTCTAACCCTCTCTAATGCAGTCTGCCCTTGTGTTTCTTTCTTTGTTTTTGTTTTCCTTTCATTCTAATTCCATAGCATCATGGTTAGTAAAACTAGAGCAAATAAGAAAACCTCCTCTTCCTCTACCCTTGTTTTTGAGTGTGATAGGTTTAGAACCGAGAAACACCAAGAGAACTATGAGAAACTCTATATCTTTAGATCGGTGTGGGCTGAGCGTAAAGTGATCCTAGATGAGTTAGACCCTGAGATACGTAGGAATTTTGAGAGTCAGGGTTGGTTACCTTTTATGGACATTGAGCATCCTCCTCCTACTACTTTGATAAGAGAGTTCTATTCGAACACCTCTGTCTACTCCGATGATTCCAACACTCAGTATGTGAAGAGTTGGATAATGGGTGAAGACTATGTCATTACTCCTTCTGTAGTGGCCACTATTCTTGGAGTACCTTTGGTACGGCAGCCAGTCTATCCTTACTCCGAGGTCCCTCCCCTTGATGAGATTATGTCTCACATCACCGGTACTTCCATTAGATGGGGTTCCGATCCTCGTATCACTACTTATGAGCTTACTGAGCTCAATTATCTGTTTTTTCGGATTGCTTGTCATTCTATTTGGCCTATCTCTCACTTGCACACCATTTCTATTGAGAGATGTGCATTTTTGTATGCTCTTGTCACCAATGCTCCTATGAGTTTTCCTACCATTTTCATTAGCACACTTGTTGAGGTTCATAGGAGTAGTTCTAAATCTCATGGTCTTTTCTTCCCGGTTTTTATTCATAGGATTTTGTTACATTTAGGTTTAGAGGAGTTTCCTGCGTCTGAGCCCGTACATATTATAGCTCCCATAGGTGCCACCTTTCTTCGACAAAGAGCAGCTCAGATGAAAGCTAGCTCTAAACACCCTAGAGTCGAGTCTTCTACAGGTGCATCTCGGCCTCCTTCATCTGGCGACCCCACTGCTGAGGAGTATGTCAATCCTACCGCTGTTGTTGATCCTCCACCTTCTTCTTCGAGCGATGCTTCTCTACGGAGTATGCTGGACACTATCATGACCGTTCAGGCGGCGCATGGACAGCTTTTGGTGGATGTGCTTGCTGAGCTTCAGGCTTTATGAGCTGATTTGGCGAGTGTTAGACATTCTACTCCACCTCCACCTTTTGATAATGAGTCATGATTGCGCTTTGGCAATTCGTCACAAAAAGGGTGAGTACATATGCATGTTGATAGGGGGAGTTTTTGTGTTTTTGTTTTGGAGCTAGATTGTATTTAGGAGTTTCTTTGATGTATTTCTTTTTATTTGGCTCATGATGTATTTATTTATTTTTGGGTTGTATATGTTAGGGGGAGACACTATGTTTTATGTTTTTATGTTTCTTTTATTGTTTCTTGTTTCACATGTGATACATTGGTTATTAATTTATATTATGAGGTTATTCATGGTATATGTCTTTTATTTTCTGTTTTGTGAAATCAAGAATTTTCTTTTGTTTTACTTGTATTTTCCACACATGCGTTTATGTGTTTGTTGAGTGTTTTAGGAATATACAGGTTAATTCAGTCGTGTTGCTGTGTACACTAGCAATTGATAGATAGTAGTTAGGTTGAATTGTTTTTGGGCATGTTTAATTTTTAATGGGCTGTTTGTAACTTTGAGCATTTCAGTTTTGTGATGTGTTTTGTCACAGATTGCCAAAGGGGGAGTTTGTTAGGTTCTAAAACTTTAGGAACTAAATATATTAGAACTTCAATTTGTAATGTGTTGGCAAACCATGATCAAAACTTAGAGTCTAGATTTAGGCCGCTCAAAGTGTGTTTATTTGTAAAGTTGGAATCGAGTGATTGCAGGATTTATTGGTCTAAATCTGCAAGGCTCGATCGATCGAACCTCGTGCAGATTAATTTTTTGCCGAATTTTCCAACTCAGCCCAAGCCCGGTTTGATGTGTAGGGTTTTATGTTTTACTCCAAGTATAAAAGGAAAAACCCTAGCTACGTTTTAGAAGTCTTTTTGATGTGCTGTGTATTGAATCTCTTGTGAGATCTAGATGTGTTTACCTTCATACACACTTAGGGTTATCAAGATCAAGATTCATGTTAAGAACTTGGTGATTGCTTCAGTTGCTGCATAAAGAATTTAAAGAAGATCTGAAACCTTTGAGTGAAGTCTTAAAGTCACAAGTGAGAGCACTTGTGGTTGCAGTGGATCAAGGAAAGAAGTAGTCCATGGATTTGGAGCTGTCATGAGGTCGTGGTAGTAAGTTTTCTACACGAGGTAGCAATAGGATGTTAGTGGTCTAAGTTCTATTGTAAAAACTTCAATTATTTCATATTGGATCTGTTTTACCTTGAGGATAGTTAGGTTAAATCTTCCACAGGTTTTTTACTGGTTTGGTTTTCCTGGGTTATCATATCGTGTGTTCTTTATATTTCCGCACTGCTTTACATGATATGATTTTATTGTTTTAACCTAGATCTGAATAATTTATCTAAGTAATCACTTGACTAAATAACTAGGTTAAATAATTTGTGTTTTAAGGGGTCTAAAAGCGTACAAACTTCACTTTGAAAATCTCAAGATCATTAATACGATGTTGGAGACGATTCTCAAAACAAAATCCTTGGCACATAGTTGTAACAATATCTCCCCTTCTCTTTATGTTTTATCTTTAATTATGATGACTTAAGATGAACTTTTGTACTTTCAAAAACCCTATGGCACGTACAAATCCCAAGGCCAAGGTTATCATGGGCCTAAATCTGAGAACTCAATTTTCTCGAGGTTTGACCAATCGACTGGTGATCACGCTATAATGAACCTCGATCAATTGAGCTGTAGTTGAGGCAGTTAGTAGACTTGATAGCTTCTTGAGCAATTCTTGAGAATTTTCTTGTGTCTTGAAATGTGATCTTGTTAAGGGATTTTCTTGAAATGTGATCTTCAGTCACTTAACAAGACACTAAATACTTACAACTTAAGTTACATTTGAACATATTTTGAGAATAGTTTGCCAACATTCATGGACATATGACACTAGCAATTCCCCCTTTGAAAATCCATGAAAATACCTAAAACACATGGAAAACTTGATCAATAAATGGTATAATATTTAGTAATCTATATTTCATCTAACCAACTCTATTATACTAGACTTTTGTCGATCCGTTTGTCAATTTTCAGTCTTGATTTTTATTTAACCAATATCCTTTACTTTAAAGAATGAGATCTTACCAAAGGAGTTGTCAATTCATTAATACTATGTATTCGCTAAATATTGTACAGTTGCAAGGAAATACAACTGTACTAGATTCTCAAAAAAATACAAATACAAATGTACAAACATTTTTAGAAAGAACTTAAATATGTACTAAGGAATTAAGTTTTACTCAACCCAGCTGGTCAGTTGAGTAAAAAATCGAACCCAAAATTGGTCTGGTCAAAACCGAAAATTGGTCTTTTTTTTTGGTTTTTTGATTGTTCCAGTTTTTAAAACTATGAGGTTTTCAACATATATATCTAAATTCTTTGGTGTGCTTTAAAATTTTCCAAATCAAGATTTATTTTCAACTATTTAGATTTGCTCCCAATACATGTGTTTGCAAGTACTGTGTAAGTATAACTTAGGGTCAATTCCACGATTGTCCAACAAAAGCTCACGAAATACTAGTTGAAGAAGTTCAAGACTAAGTGTAAAAGGGAAGGCTCAAACCAATTTGTGGCGATATTTCTCATGGTCTTAATTTTGGCATTTGTAGCTTTTATTGGAAGCGCACAAGGGCAACCAATATATGTTGCTATCGTGATCCTTCTGTTGTAGGAGCACTTGAGTCTTATGTTGAAATTGATTGTAGTCCTCCACAACACAAACAAGTAGGTTTCATTATAGACTTGACATTGGCAAAAAAATATAAAATGTTTAAGTAAAGTATTTTAATGTATTGATAATAAGTGGAGGCCATTTGAGTTTCAATATTTTGGTTGGTTTGCTACATTTTTTTTTTTTTTGTTTCCTCTCTCTCTCTCCCCTATTTTTTTAGTAACTAGGATCATGTTTTGCAAAGAGCCTCTTGGATCATTGACAATGTCCATCTCTATTGGTCTTTCTGTGGTTGAACATGGCTTTGAATTCTCTCTCCCCTTTCTTGTATGGTAAAATAAATAAATAAAACCCCACATTCATGTTTTATTTATTGCATATTGTCCATATTCGATTCCTCAATTAGAAGGATACTCAAGATTTGGTGAGTTATTCAAGAAAACAATGGTGACCTTGTCCATTCCCAGATGTTTCATTTACTCAACAAATTTGATTAAATTTTCTCCCCATGCAAGGTTCACACATAACATGGGGTTGGGTTATATACAGGGGGTGCAACCTCCCTCCGAGGAAGATGGAAAAAACACTCTCTCTTAAACTCTTCCATACTTCTTAATCAAGGAAAACTGTGTCTTGCTCTATGTAATAAAAACTATCATAAGAAACAATTGCTTGAAACATGGAGGCATGATTCATAACATAGGGGCGGAGCTAGGATTTTTTGTTTAGGAGGGTCAAATTTTGTTACTAATATATTAGCCTTGAGTCAAGATAAACCATCACACACATGCATAAACGCACATACACAAATATAAACTTTCAAATATGTATATTTGCAAGATAATTTTTTAGGAGAACTTATCATCTTTTAAACTCCAATACTGTACAAAAGCAGTCTAATTTGATATTAAATATATACAAAATATGAATTAAAGAAAACAAAAACTACCTTATCTCTATAACTACTAGACTAATTGCAAATTCTATTGGTTTTTAAGAGCATTATTGGACTAACTCAAACATTTGGGGGGCCAACTTCTATTTTTGTAGCTAAATATTTATAGTTTTTAATACTTATACATAATATAAACGTTTTAGGAAGCATGGACACAGATACTTATACATAATATAAACGTTTTGGGCCAACTGTGTCCCGTTGTGTCCCTACTATATCCATCATTTTTTAAAAAATTAAAAAATGGCTAGGACATTTGTGCAACCAAGTCCAATGCGTTTCCAGTGTCTCGTACATGTTGGACACGGGTACAGCAACCCAAATACCGTATCCATGCTTTGTGGACAACATTAAACAACGTATAAGGTCTAGGAGATATCTTTGCAGATAATGACAGTCTAATACTACAACAACAACAACCAAAAAAAAAAAAAAAAAAAAAAACTAGCACAACACTATGTGGCTAACAAGTTGAAATAAAACGTAGTATACTAGCCATTGCCAAAACAATCAGAGAGTTCGTCTTTTTTGGGTCTACCGCAGAGAGAGAGAGAGAGAGAG
>JARYZH020002468.1:0-15602 GCA_030021035.2 Notholithocarpus densiflorus | reverse complement strand
GAGAGAGAGAGTTCAAAAACTGTTGAAAAATGCAATGCTCTCATACAATAGGTTTCAATGAAAGAAGAATTTCCTTGACATCAGAAGAAGGTGGAATGCTTGTAGAGAAGGGGTAATATTGCCTTTTTGATCTTTCCCCTTTTTAACCTTATTTGTTCGAAAATTTATACATTTACAAAAAATAAAGAACCAAAAAAACCAAGAATTATTAATGAAGAAAAAACACCAGTTTTCACACAAAACTATTCCACCACGGCTTGGTTTTGGATCCTCCATCGCAAGCACAAGCATCTTCTCCCTTTGCACCGAGCTGGGTTTATCATAGCCTAGGCAATTCAGCTGTTAGTAGAGCGTTGAAGAGTGTTGGGGATATTATACAAAGTAATAATGGAAGAACAAAGTTAACACAAAAGACAAAACAAAAATTAGATAACTTGGAGGCACAATATCGTTTTCCTTAGACAATATTTGCCCCCACACTATTATTGCTATAGGGTTATTGCAAATTTGTCCTCAGGATACAACCAAGATGTTGGGTTCTACAGATAGCAATTATGGAGAATGACCACAGGATTTCTTGTGTTTCTCTATAACTTACTATTTTGTAGAGTTAGTTATTTTTCAAGTGAACATAAGCCTCTATTTATACCCATAGGGTTATAACCCTTCAAAAGGTTCGTATGGAGAGTCAAAACTTTCATTAAAACTGTTCACAAGACCTGAAACGTTCTCAAACTTTCAGAACAGTCACTTGAAAATTCTGCAGAAAGTTTCGTTTAGCGATTTTCGATCGATCGAGAATCACTTTCAATCGATCGAATGCATTTTTCGATCGATCGAACATCGATCGAACATGGCAGACTGCCCAAGATTTTTCCCGAACCATTTCGATCAATCGAGCCAAAGTTTCGATCGATCGAAATTCCTGGAACTTGAATTTTCACAAAGAAAATTCTAGAATTCAAACTTTTACTTTATTCATTTTACAAATGAATACTCTCCAACCTTAAATCATTATTACAACCTATCCTTGAATATACTTATATATACAACAAAGAGTGTGGACTGGAGTCGTGGAGAAGAAGGTGAGTTTAGAGAGAGAAGTTGTTCAAGTTTAGACTTTAGAGGGAAAAGTGTTGATTTTAGGGAAATTAATGTGGGGGCAAGTGACTTGTTTATTTTTAGACAGAATATTGATGAGGTGGCATTTGTGTATTTTTCACTTTTAGATCTTATATAGATCTACAGTTTGAAAAATGTGTAACTCTTATAAAGTTACACCAGGTGTAACTTGAACCTAGGTGTAATTTGAGTCGGTCTTACCTAAAATGATTGAGACATTACTCAACATTGGATGGAGGAACATGAAAATGAATATATATAACGAGTAATGTGTAAATCGATAGGAACGATGGAGTAATATTATGGCATTATAAGTGGAAAACTAAAAAAAAAAAAAAAACCTTTAAGTCAGATGCCACTAACTCATAACAAATCACCATTTGCTCTTGCTGGCCCGGTGAAATCGCAAGATGAAAATCAAGTTTGGACGGAAAACTACTCTCACTGTATTGGTCGCGATTGATTGGAATAATAGATGAATAACAAAGTCTAAAGATTGATTGGAATTCCTGAAATGATTGTTGATTAGTGTATTGGCTTTTGCTTCGGTATTTGTGGGTCAAATATATATAGATATATATATATATACATATATATTTATATATATATAATTTAATATAATATGTTGACAAATAAGCTTTGCAACTATCACAAATTTCCACTTCATTATTATTATTTTTAATTTGATTTATCCTATTTTAGAAGGAAGTCTAACCTAAGTGGAAGTCTATTTGATTTATTCTATTATTTTTTTGGGAAAATGCTTATACACCCCTGAAATTTCAAACACTGGCCAAAACACTCTTTAAACTTTTTTATTAGCTAATTTACTCTATAAACTATACATATCTGCCAAATCAATACTTCTATTAGCTTAGTGTTAAAAAACTAATGGAATAAAATCATGTAAGATACACGTGAGATTTAAAAATTAACTAAACCATACACGATAGTAGCTATTTCATTTTGCTACTAAAAGTTGGCCCTAAGAATAGCTTTCTAGCTCTGTTCTTAGTTATACTTCCCCTCCCTACTCTACCCTACTTTCCCTCCCTCTCCCTCCATTCAATTTGACCTTAAGTCAAAACAAATCAGTAATTGCTTTGCTTGCTAGGCTAGTGAAATTGAAGGATGAAAATCAAGTTTGGATAGGGGACTTTTCTCATTGTATTGGTCTCTTGTGGACTATGACATGAATACTTTGTAATTACTTATTTTTCCTGTTAATAAAGATGCAAATTTCATTATTTCTGATAAATTTCATCTATTTTAAATATGCATTTTCCTTACAAAAATAAGAAGAAGAAAAAAAAAAGCGGAGGACAATCGTCCCCTTGCCATTGCCATACACCTCAAATGTACTCTCAGAACACCTTTCGCTTCAATTAATTTTTATTTAATTTTTGGTAGGGAGATTATTGGTGCTAGTCCTCCGCAAGAGGTTTTTCATTTTGTTAGCTACCGGTATATCATTAATTAATATAAATATATATATATATATATATATATATATATTAGTGATAGTATTAGGAAATCTGATATGGTTTGCCAACACTAATACATATAAACCTAACATATAGCTATGAGCCTATGATTGAGCGAATTTTTCAGTGATAGATTTAAAAGTCAGACACAAAGTTCACCGATATATACTATGCTCGTCTTTTGCCTATTAGTTGCTCGTCTAGGACATTTCACTTGAGTGAACTACCCTTCCCAATATTCTCACTAACAAACTCTTTAGTGAATAACTTAAGGACAAAGTTTGGCTTTAAAACTAGCTGTAGCTTAAGGCTACAACAATCATACTCAATATCTTTTTATTGGTGGTGAATTTTGACATATACACAATTGGATTGAGTAAACATTGGGTCAGGCTGTGGCATAAAACCAGTGTTTTACGCCAGCCAATAGGAGGCTACCATGTCATCAATTGAAATAGCTTTTCTCTTTCTCTCTTACTCTCTCTCTTGTCTTCTCCGTTTCACAGGTCTCTCTCTTCTCTCTCTTTTTTTTTTCTTTCTTTCTCACTTGTTCTCTTCCTCTCTCCACAACAGCCACCACCTCCATAGCCTGCCACCACCACCTGGAATCTATCACCACCATCAAGAACCACCAAAATCACATATCCATACCCACAAACCCCCCCTAAAAAAAACAAACAAAGCCTAAACCCAAACCCAAACCCAAATTGGAACCGCTAACTACCCCCACCACCACCGCCGCAACTCACCATCACCATCCATCACCAACATCAACAACCACCGAAATCACATATCCATACCCACAAACCCAAAACAAAAACAAAACCCAAATGAGAAACAAATCTGAATCGGTGAAAGATTTTAGGCGTTGTGCTTGTTGTGGTGTTGATAATGGAGGGGTTGAAAAGGTTATTGGAGAGGAAATTTGGATATGCATGCAGATCTGATTGAAGAAAAGAATTTGGGGAAAACGAATTTGACGGAGCAGCCACCTGTCCTCCAAATCTGAATCCCCAGCAGTAGCCACCTCTCCTTCGGTCTTCAAAATTCGATGTAGTGACAAAACGAAACAAATAGAGAGAGCCAGAGAGAGGGGACGAGACAGTGAGAGAAGAGAGAGGGAGAGTCTGAGAGTGAGGGAGATTTTTTTTTTTTTGGAGAATCAGTGAGGGAGATTAAAGTAAGTGTGAGAAATAAAATATTAATATTTCTGTTTAGAACCTATGAACAGTCGAGTTGTATATACACAACCTGATTGTTCATAAAGGGAGAAGGGAAGGGCTGATGGCCTTGAAGCTTTTATTTGGATTTGATTTTAGATGGAGAAGAAAGCTATGGGTGAGAGGGCTGGAGAGAGGAAGAGAACAAGTGAGAAAGAAAGAAAAAAAGAGAGAGAAGAGAGAGACATGTGAAACGGAGAAGACAAGAGAGAGAGAGAAAGAGAGAAAGAGAAAAGCTATTTCAATTGATGACATGGCAACCTTCTATTGGCTGGTGTAAAACACTGGTTTTACGCCACAACCTGACCCAATGTTTACTCAATTGGATTATATCTTCGTCTTATATTCTCTATGCTTGCAAAATTTTTAGAAAATTAAAGATTAATAGCTATGCCATCAATAAATTATTTAAATTGCAAGTTTTTGTAGTTTAAAATTATGTATAAAATATAAGTTTATAGATCATATAGTAAATAATATCCGATTGGCATAAAATTTGACATGTGTGTTAAGAGTATAAAGAACATGCAATTCAACAATTAGATTTTCAAAATATAAAATAATATTTATTTTATTGAGTAAAGTTGTAACCTAATGTTGTAGCTAAACATTATCCATAATTTAAAAGTCATATAGAAGTTGGTCTATCCCTTTGCTACTCCTTCATCTATCACTTGCTCGTGCATGGCCATTTTACTCAAGCCAACATCAGTCTCGCTTAGCAAGATTCTCAAACTTGTGTGTGTGTGTTTTTTTAAACCTTTAATCTTTCTCTATTCATGTGCCTTTTACTATAACTATAAGATTTATTTTTCTAATAATTACTATAAAAAAACCAAAAACAAAACAAAAACCTATAAGGCGAATGGGAATCCGATAATAGCACACACTAATTGCTAGTATTAGCCTTACTAGTATTACTAGTTGTGTCAACATGGAGGCGTCGGCAATAATCCTGAGAAATCTGTCAACCCTTGGCTTCTGCTTTTGTTGGATCATCTGGGAAATCAAGATGCATGCAATCACCAACAGGCTGGTCACCAAAAATATAAGACAGATCGTCGGTAGATCTCCTGGAGGATCAACTGGTGTTCCATCCACGCCACGAAACATAAAAAATGCAGCAATGGAGCGTTTAAGGATCGAGTACATGAAGCCTAAAGTATTGGATTTTGGAGGGCTCTCTTGAAACGATAAACTCGAAGATTCAGAATCAGGCTCCATCATTAGTTGTAGACCTTCGAAAGAACACTATTGTCTGTGCAAACAAAATTGTGTTTTAGAGAACATAAGTGCAAACCTTTTGTTATCACAAGAGATCAAATAATATGAGATCACTTTTGTTAGAAAAATAGAAAAGACAATAGAGAGATTACAAAGGTGGTAGCTAGCAAAAGCAATCTCAGAAAATCTAGAACAAAGCACGGCTTACAAGTTAAAACCCTGGCTTGGTATTTTACAAGGACTAAAAAAAATATTCCTCCCATGCGTTAAAACTAGAGTACAGTGAAGGCAAATGCTATATATATTGTTAGGTTTTAAAGAGTTAGGAACTAATGTATTTAGAACTCTAATGTGTATTGTTGGCAAACTATGATAAAAACTGGTTGTTTGGTCTTGTTTAGACTTGCTTAAAGTTGTGTTTTTTATGTAAAGTTGGAATCGAGCTGTTGCAGAAGTATTAGTGCATTTCGGCCTGGCTCGATCGATCGAAGAACAGGCTCGATCGATCAAATCTCGAGTAGAATTTTTTTTCTGCAGAATTCCAACTCAACCCTAGTTCATTAAAACGTTTAGGGTTTTATGTTTTTGCCCTACGTATATAAGGCAAACCCTAGCCACGTTTGTCTATTGATTATATTGCTGTTTGTATGAATCTCTTGTGAGATCTGTGAGGAGCTTTCCTTTATACAAGCTTAGGATTATCAAGAAGGAGATTCGTTCAAGAACTTGATGATCATTCAGTTGCTGCCATAAGAACTTAAAGAAATACAAGCGGGTGTGCCTGTACTTGTTGGAGAATCCAAGAAAGAAGGAGTCTGTGGCCTTGGAGCTTGCATGTGGTCGTGTCAGTAAGTTTCTACTGGTGGGTAGCAATAGGATGTTAGTGGTCTAATTCCTATTGTAAAACTTCGATTCTTTCATAGTGGATTCAGGTTTACCTTGAGAATAGCTAAGTTAAATCCTCTCCAAGTTTTTACCGGTTTGATTTCCTGAGTCATCATATCATTGTGTTATTTATATTTTTGCTGCTATGCATGATATGATTATTTGATTGTGATAACCTAGATTTGTTAATTTGGACTAAGTAATAACTTGGCTAATTAACTAGGTTAATCCAATTGTGTTTTAAGGGGTCTAAAAAACTATCAAGTGGTATCAGAGCAAGTAACTCTTTTGTTTTAGATCTTTTGATCTCTAAATTGATTCTTGACCCTTGTTGTCATGGATTCTTGGAAAATCTTTTTGCTTATTTATCAACTTGCTTACTCGTTGTCTTTGTCTCTTGTTGCTTTTGTTAAATCTTTCCTTGAGCTTCTTGGTTTTGTCACATATGGTAATAATTACTTGTGTTATACTGCCTTAACCGCCTTAAAGGCACGTGATTCTTGTCTTATTTGGATAGTGGTTGTTCCAGGCATATGACAGGAAACAAAGGATTATTCAAGACTCTCTTTGAAGGAAAGATTGGGACAGTCACCTTTGGAGATGGAAGCAAATCTGTGATCAGAGGCATTGGAACTGTGGACATTCCAGGGTTGCTAGTCTTTGAAGATGTTTGGTATGTTGATGGATTGAAGGCAAATTTACTTAGCATCAGTCAGATTTGCGACAATGGACTGAATGTACTCTTCACTAAGTATAAGTGTGAGATACTTGATGGAGAAGGTGACTGTATGTGTGTTGGTGTAAGGACAGCTGACAACTGTTATGGTTTAACACCAAGTATAAGCAACAAGTGCTTTAGTGCAAAGATTGATCAAGTTGATTTGTGGCATCAACGGTTGGGGCATGCAAGTCATAAGCAATTAGAGAAGATTTTCAAATGTGATGCAGTTGTTGGTTTACCTAAGTTTAAGAAGATTGATAAATGCATATGTGGACCATGTCAGATAGGTAAATAGGTGAAATCCAAACATCCGTTTGTAGCTAGTGTTCAAACTTCAAGACCTCTAGAGTTAATACACATTGATCTTATGGGTCCTGCCAGAGTTCAGAGTTTAGGTGGAAAGAAATATATTCTAGTAGTTGTGGATGACTTTACTAGATATACTTGGGTTGTGCTTTTGAAAAATAAAGCTGAAGCTCCTGAGAAGATGATACATCTGTGCAAGAAATTGCAGGTTGAGAAAGATACTGTGATAGCCAGAATCAGAAGTGACCATGGAAGAGAATTTGAGAATACCAAGCTGGCTACTTTCTGTAATGATCAAGGCACACATTAAGAGTTTTCTTCACCCAAGACACCTCAACAGAATGGAATAGTGGAACGGAAAAATAGGGTTGTTCAGGAGATGGCGCGGGTCATGCTACACAATAAAAAGTTGCCCAAATCCTTCTGGGGAGAAGCAGTTAACACTGCTTACCATACACTCAACCGGGTGTATTTCAGACCTGATTCCAAGAAGACTCCATATGAACTCTGGAGAGGAAAGAAGCCTGTTGTTAAATATTTCAGGATATTTGGTAGTGATTGCTACATTCTACTTGATAGAGAGAATCTAGAAAAATTTGATGCAAAGAGTGACAAAGGATATTTTCTGGGATATTCCTCTACTAGTAGAGCATATAAAGTGTATAATCTGAGAACCAAAACAGTCATGGAATCATCAAATGTTGTGATCAATGATGAAGTATGTTCAAAAGCACATCAGAAAATACTGCTCCGGTTCAAGATAAGCCTATGGAGGTTGATGACTCACTTCCTGTTGATTATGTGGGGAAGCATAATGATGAAGAGTTGATGGTATTGAATGATGCAGTTTCTGTGCCATCAAGTTCGGAACCATCCACACCGGTTCATGAGACTCAATAAGCACAACATGAGTTTAGTCCTTCATTAGAACAAAAAGGTACCTCCACATTTCTAGTCAAAGGTCCATCCTCTAGAGTAAGGCTAAATCATCATGCCACAAATATATTGGGAAGTTTGAACGATAACATGAGATTAAGATCAAAAGCCTTAAGTGTAATTACACACTCATGCTATCTGTCCCAATTTGAACCGAAAAAGGTAGATGAAGCACTTCAAGATGCTGATTGGGTAAATTCTATGCATGAAGAACTTCATCAATTTGTTCGGAATGATGTGTGGGAATTAGTTCCTAGACCAAAGGGAGTAAATGTGATTGGAACTAAATGGATCTTTAAGAACAAGTCAGATGAAGATGGCACTGTTATCAGGAATAAATCAAGACTTGTTGCTCAAGGTTACACACAAGTGGAAGGGATTGACTTTGATGAGACCTTTGCACCGGTAGCAAGATTGGAATCCATTAGGATACTTTTGGCTATATCTAGTCATCTGAATTTCAAGCTATATCAAATGGATGTCAAGAGTGCTTTCTTGAATGGAATGTTGCAAGAAGAGGTATATGTTGAACAACCGAAGGGTTTTGTTGATCCTCACAGACCGGATGATGTGTATAAGTTGAAGAAAGCCTTGTATGGTTTGAAACAAGCCCCACAGGCTTGGTATGATAGATTGACTACATATCTCACTGAGCATGGTTTCAAAAGGGGATCTGCAAACACTACTCTCTTCATAAGAAAGGATAAGAATAGTTTTGTTGTAGCTCAAATTTATGTTGATGATATTGTTTTTGGTGCTACTAATGACTCTCTTGCTCATTCTTTTGCAGATGAAGTGAAGGCTATGTTCGAAATGAGTATGGTTGGTGAACTAACTTATTTTTTGAGATTACAGGTGAAGCAAACAGACTCAGGAATCTACATCAACCAAGCAAAGTACGCAAGAAATCTAGTCAAGAGATTTGGACTGGAAAATGCTACACTTGCTAGAACACCAATGGCTGCAAATGCAAAATTAACAAATGATCCATCAGGTGAGTCTGTTGATGTTACATTATACAGAAGTATGATTGGATGCCTTTTGTATTTGACTGCTAGTCGGCCTGATATTGCCTTTAGTGTTGGTGTTTGTTCTAGATTTCAATCTAATCCTAAAGTTTCACATTTAAATGCTGTAAAAAGAATCATTAAATATGTTTGTGGAACTTGTGATTATGGATTATTTTATAGTAAAGAGTCTAATCTGTCTCTTACTGGTTTTTCTAATTCTGATTGGGCTGGTAATGCTGAAGATAGAAAAAGCACCACCGGTGGGTGTTTTTATGTAGGAGCCAATCTTGTTGCTTAGATGAGTAAAAAGCAAAATTCTGTGTCTTTGTCTACTGGTGAGGAAGAATATATTGCTGCTGGAAGTTGTTGCTCACAACTTCTTTGGATGAAAAAGGTTTTAACTGATTATGGAATATCCCAAGATACCATGGTTGTTTATTGAGATAACTCTAGTGCTATTGATATATCTAAGAACCCTGTTCAACATTCTAAGACTAAGCACATAGAGATTAGATATCATTTCATTAGGGATCTTATTGAAAGAAAGATTGTGTGTCTTGAGTATATCCCTACTGAACGACAGAATGCTGACATCTTCACCAAACCTCTTGATAGAAGTAAGTTTGAGACACTTCGTCAAGTAATTGATGTGATTTTGTGTCCCTGATCTGTCTTTGCTCTCATGGTCCTTGTGCTTCTTTGCTATATTCTCTGTGACTTTTGTTTTTTTGTTTTTTTGTTTTCTTTGTTTCTAGGATTTGCATTGCATAACATTCATGCATTTCATTCTAGGTTGTTTTTTGTTTTTTTTTTTTTAAATAAAATAAAATAAAATAAAGGAAGAAAAAGGAATCAAGTTGTGTTTTGCAGTATTTTCTTAGTTTTGAAAACAAGGTTGGTCAATTTATTTTCACATAACATGTCTTGTGTACCTTGTTTAGCTTTGATGAGCTTACTTATTGCACTTTACTAGTTGAAGTTTTGTAGTGAATGGTTTGTGGGAAAGATGTTTATGGTTTTGATCACTTTGTCTTGATCTTGAAGTCCCATATCTTTGACTGACGGACTTGAATTTTTTGAGAAAGGCATAAATAACCATCTCACCACTGTTCACTAGCCAATCATGAACACCTTAGTGCATATCGTAAGATTTTGTGCTCGAGAAAGTGTAGCACATGCACAAAAAGATCATAAGATGTAGCCTCGGTTTAAATACTAAAATTGGTGTGTACATTATTGGACTTAAAGCTAAATCAAATAAATGCTAAAATTGGTGTGTACATTATCATGGCTATTTTAATAAGTTTCTGAACAATTAAAATTTGTGTGTACAATATGAGGCAAAATCAAGAAACTTACATGATTGCAAGCTTATGTTTTAGGAGATGTGGGAGTTATATGATGTAACTCTTTAGGTGATAGTCTCTTTCAAATTCTATGAGATGAATTTTGTAGACTTTGTGTTTGATTGTTATTCACATATCACCTCACATGTATCTCAAACTTTTGCTAGTTACACACACTACACAAGTTACTCTTTGCTAAACATTGTACATGTTATTGTGTGTGTTTTTTGTCTGACCAACCAAGTCTGCAAATACCTTGAGTTTTATGCAAAACATATTTGATGCTTGAGAATTTAAGGGGATTGTATTGAAAATCTTCATTTTGGGAAAACTGGGTTTAAAACTTGTGTTTTTGAAAAGCATTTCATCTCATACTCATGCATTTTATTTATAAAATTCAATGCTTTGAGGAGTTTCTTGCAAAATTGCTTTTTTTTTTTTTTTCAAAAATTTTGTTTTTCCAGAATTTCGATCGATCGAGGCTGTTTTTCGATCAATCGAAATTGTGATTAAAAATTTAGGTGAGCCTCTGCTTGTTTCGATCGATCGAACCTAAAATTTCGATCAATCGAAAATCGTGAATTAGGTTTATAAAATTTTGATTTTGACTTGTTCAACTCATATTTTTCAAAACTTGTTCAAACTTTTCTTTCTCTCTCCGACTCAGCAAAGGCTTTTCATCAAATTTTTGTCGTTTTCCTCCGATCTTTTTGCAAGGTTTTCCTCTCCTAAGGCCGATAAGTCTTTTATACCCTTCTTTTTGCATTTTTTTTTTCATGTTTTCATGCATTTCATTGGGTATTTTCGAAACTTTTCAAATTGGGATTTTTGTTGATTCAAGCCTTCTTTTTCTGAAATTGATCATTGGGTTTTGTTCCTATAATGTTATATTCATGATCTATGATGATCAATTTTGTGTTTTGTGAGAAATTGAAAATTCTAGGGCTTGTATTTATCTTAATTTGGGGATTTTGTTCAAATTGATTTCAATTGATGAAATTGGCTTGTTAAATTGATGTAATTGATCATTATTTTATATAATTTATCTTGTGTGATGATCAATTGGTCAATTTTTTACAAATTGAACAAGTGGTTTTTCAAATTTTTGGGGTTTTTGGTAGAAACTCTATGCTCAAGCCAATTTTATGAATTTGAAGTTACTTTGAACTTAATTGCACTGCATTAGAGCATGTATCATGACATTTAAATTGTTCATGCATCATATAGATTTTTGTTATATTTTTTTGTGCTAACTTGCAGTCTGCCCTTAGTTTTTGTTTTTCTTGCTTTGTGTCTTTGTCCTTATCCTAGCACCATGCCTAGGAAGACTAGAGCCCATAGGACACCCTCCACTTCCTCTGAGTCTCCCTCTAGGAGTGAGTTGTTTTGGAATGACAGAAGCAGAGAGGTTTATGAGAAACTGAATTGTAAGAGAAAGATTTGGGCTGAGCGATCTGTTGTATTAGATGAGGTTGATCCTGCCATTAGAGCAAACTTTGAGAGTAGAGGCTGGTTGTCTTTGTTGGAGGTAGATCATCCACCCCCGACCGCCCTGATTAGAGAGTTCTACTCGAATCTCTCTTGCCACATCTATGATTCCAACACCCTTGTTAGGAGTTGGATACGAGGTGTTGAGTTCACCATTACCTCTAGGATAATGGCTGAAGCTCTTGGGGTTCCGGTTGTTAGGCAGCCTGTCTATCCTTATGAGGAGTCTCCATCCCTTGATACCGTCATGTCTTACATCACTGGGTCTTCTATCCAGTGGGGTTCTGATCCTCAGATCACGTCTGCTGAGCTAACTGAGACTTCCTATCTTTTCTTAGGATAGCATGTCATTCTTTGTGGCCTATTTTTCATCTCCACACCATCCCTTTTAAGCGATGTGTGTTTTTGTACGCTTTTGTTTTTGGGGCGTCTATTAGTTTTCCTCATCTATTTCTTCGTTCTTTGAACAAAGTTCATAGGAGTTTTGCCGTTACTCATGCTTTTATTCATCCTATATTCATTTATAGGATTTTGTTGTTTCTTGGTTTAGCTATTTTTCCTGTTGGTGAGCCCGTACATGTTGTATCTCCATTAGGTGCCACCTTCCTTAGGCAGAGGGCTGCTCACTTGAGAGTTGGCTCTACGCGTCCTAGCGGAGAGTCATCTGGTGTTGTTCCCCCTTCTCCCTCTTCTACAGGTGCTGCTACGACTGAGGCGTCTGGTGTTGCTGCTGCTGCTGATGTTCCTCCACCGACTACTTCGGATGGTTCTGACATTTGATGTACGTTGGATCATGTCTTGACTGTTCAGGCGGCTCATGGACAGATTTTGGTGGACGTGCTCGATGAGATCCGTGCCTTGCGAGCAGAGTTGGCACAGTTTCGACAATCCTTCCCGCCACCTCCTTTTGATGATGGTGTTTGATTGCCCTTTGGCATTCCGTCACAAAAAATGGGAGTACTTTTGGTATTTGAGCTCTTGTAGAGTTTTTGTTTTCAGGGGGAGTGTTTGTTTTGTATGTTGGAGCTTGTGGAGCTATTAGATTGTATCTAGGTGCTTCATTTTGTATTTACCTTTTCAGCTCTTGATGTATTTTTGTTGGGCTATTCATGTTAGGGGGAGATACATTTATTGTTTCATATGTTTCTGTTTCACTATTTATTGATTTATATTTATGAGTTATTCATTGATATATGTCTTTATTTTGTGTTGAGTGAAATCAAGAATTTATTTTGTTTACTTGTATTTTCCACACATGCGGTTATGCGTTTTGTTTAGTGTTTCAAGAAATATACAGGTTGATTCAATTGAGCTGCTGTCTACACTTGCAACTGATGGATAGTAGTTAGGATTGAATTAGTTTTAATGAGCATTTTTTTGTAAAGGGCTTTTCTTGTAAACTTTGAGCTTTTAGTTGTGTTTTGTCACGGATTGCTAAAAAGGGAGTTTGTTAGGTTCTAAAGAGTTAGGAACTAATGTATTTAGAACTCTAATGTGTATTGTTGGCAAACCATGATCAAAACAAGTTGTTTGGTCTTGTTTAGACTTGCTCAAAGTTGTGTTTTTTTATGTAAAGTTGGAATCGAGCTGTTGCAGAAGTATTAGTGCATTTCAGCCTGGCTCGATCGATCGAATCTCAGGCAGAATGTTTTTTCTGCAGAATTTTAACTCAGCCCTAGTTCATTAAAACATTTAGGGTTTTATGTTTTTGCCCTAAGTATATAAGGCAAACTCTAGCCACGTTTTTTTGTTGCTCATATTGCTATTTGTGTGAATCTCTTGTGAGATCTGTGAGAAGCTTTCCTTTACACAAGCTTAGGATTATTAAGAAGGAGATTCGTTCAAGAACTTGATGATCATTCAGTTGCTGCCATAAGAACTTAAAGAAACACAAGCGGGTGTGCCTGTACTTGCTGGAGAATCCAAGAAAGAAGGAGTCCGTGGCCTCGGAGCTTGCACGTGGTCGTGTCAATAAGTTTCTATTGGTGGGTAGCAATAGGATGTTAGTGGTCTAAGTCCTATTGTAAAACTTCGATTCTTTCATAGTAGATTTAGGTTTACCTTGAGGATAGTTAGGTTAAATCCTCCCCAGGTTTTTACCGGTTTAGTTTCCTAGGTCATCATATCATTGTGTTATTTATATTTCCGCTACTATGCATGATATGATTGTTTGATTGTGATAACCTAGTAATTTGGACTAAGTAATAACTTGGCTAATTAACTAGGTTAATCCAATTGTGTTTTAAGGGGTTTAAAAAACTATCATATATGAAAGCATGCATGAATATTCCTATGGATATTTACATGCGAAAACAAAATCAAAGAAAAGAAAGACACTTGCGTCAATTACAGCGGAAAATAAGATCAAGTTTTCAACCAACAAAATCAAAGAAAGATAGCACTGAAAGCAAGTAGTATATAGGCGTCAAAGCATATCAATACAATTCATTGTCAAAGCATATCAATACAATTCATTGATGTTATTCAAATGCATGTGCACTTGGAAGATGGTTCTTATAAACAGAGAAATTCGCCTGTTGCTACAACAAAGTCTTCCCTTTTTGAAACTTTAATTCCAGTCGGGGCTATCAAAGTCTTCTTTTATAGGGCTGGTCAAGGAATTTAATTCCTACTAGAAGTTGTGTAGTTAAGAGAGACTAGTATGTAAGAGTTCTTGCATCTGATGGAGAATATAGTGTTGCAAGTTCCTTGTTGTACAATTGTGGAATTTAAGTCTAAAGACCGAAGTTGTGAATGATACAACTTCTATCAATTTGGGATAATATTTCATAAAAAAAATATAAATAAAAAATCCGGATAATAAGGCCCCGTTTGGTAGAGTTGTTAAACAACTCATTTTCAGATTTTAAACAGCATTACACACATTTCCATGCACTTTTTCATCCACACGTATTTCAAAAAATTACAAACAACATTACGCAAACTCCTCTACCAAACGGGCCTTAAGAATCTCACTAAAGCAAAACAACTTCAGGGTTGTTATTTTAAACAATGTTAATTACTTACCTTGTGTTCAAGCAAAATTAATTTCTATTAATATTATGAGATTGTATTTTAAAGATACGAAATACGATTCCACCATTTCATATCATATCATATCATCATATACTATATAATAAAAGTTGGGCTTAGAAATCGTGGTTGCGTCAAATAATATCACCAAATTGCAGATTTTTTTTTAGATTTTTTAAAAAATAGATTTTTTTTTCTTATCTTCTTCTTCTTCTATAATTTCTAAGTTGATAAAAATCTTAATTGGATTACAATTCAAATTCTAATCCTTTTATTATTAATTTATTTTTTACTTAATTTATTAATCTTTTTTTTTTTTTTTTTTTTTTTTTTTTTACGAATACTTCTTATAACATTAGACTTCTATAGTTCTATGAACCTAAACACTATATATAAGGTTCCTAATAGATATATACTTATTTTACTATTAAAAATGATGGCAATCTTATTAAGCTATAGACAAAACAAGTCAAATGTTACAAAGTTGATGAAATTATAGAAAATTTTAAACCATCATACGAATTTAGAATTCTAATCCTTTTATTATTCATATATATATTTTACTATTTTTTTTTACTTAAATTATATTACTACACGTAAAAATAAATAGCAACATCACTTTTTTTTTTCTTTGGATTTCCTCCTCACACACGGTTACTTTTTTTTTTTTTTTTTAATTTTATTTTATTTCCTCTTCAGATGCTACATATTTTTTAGATTTAGATTTTAGCTTCATACTTACACAAATTTATAGATAAAAACAACTTATTTGTTCTTATAAACTATTTCTTTATCACTAATTTTTAAATAAAAATAACAATAATTTT